>SZWC01008024.1:16976-27507 GCA_023375785.1 Penium margaritaceum
GTGTGGGAGAGAACGCAAGGGACGTGTGTGGAGAAAGCCAAGAGAGGTAGAATACCATGGATAGGAGTCTCGCACACCCAGAGTGCAGAAAGCACAAATAAAAAGCAATAGAGGTATTGATGGCACAACAACCAAGCAGCGAGCAAGCGAGCAGCGAGCTCACCCTTGCTCTCTATCCACGCCACGTGTGGAGACGAACCACCTGCCCTGTTTTGTGGATGAACCCTGTGACCGAGCTGTATACTACTATACAGCAGCATTTAGTCTAGGAGGAGCAACCCGGCCACAAACTCCCAGACAATACCAATGGCAAATCCCATGTGCATAAAAGCCAAGCCAAATTCCTGCTGGCCACTGGGTATCTCTGCATCTCCACTCACGTGGCGACGTCCTGCATGCAGTAGACCCACGTGACAGCGTCCCTCTAAAGTCAGTCACCTCCATCAGTGTGGTGAGTGTGTAGCGAGGCCAGAGGTCACAACATGTCTGTGGTACATAAACCAATACACCTCCATGATCCATAGCCGACACACACAAACACAGACTCACAAACACACGAGCGTCACAAGACATGGCATACGACTATACACACAAGAAGTGACTGCTTATCCAGGAGCATCACGTTGACACAATGGACCAATAGCATGCACAATTACCTTGAAGACGTTACTGTTGAATGCCTTCGTGAGGAAGTCACCTCGCTGCTGTCGAGCATCAAACCAGACTGGACATCACCTTCATCCACTCTATCATGCATAAAGTGATGCTCCAAATCGATGTGGTTTGTGCTTGTGTGATGCATACCATCATGTTCAACAGTGGCCTTAGTGCTCTGGTTGTTGCAACAAAGCGTGATACACTGGATGGGGACGCGCAACCATTGCAGCAGACGACATAGCCAGACACTCTCACAGGTACCTGTGCCACGAGCAACGTACGTTGCCTCACTAGAGCTTTGTGACACACACCCCCGCTTGCCACTCTTCCACGACACGGCGGTCCAACCAACAAAGAAGATGGAGCATGTACGGCTATTAGCATCAGCATCAAGGGCCCAGTCGCTATCAGTGTATCCATCAACCACCACAAACGGATGTGCCTAAAACCAAAGGTGATTTTGGGTAGTGGAGAGGGCGTACCAGACAACACCCAAGGCGGCCTCCATGTGTCGTGCCCTAGGACTCTAAGAAAACTGCACCACAAAGTCCACAGAGAAGGCAACATCCGTCCTAGTGGTTGTCGCTAGGTACATGAGCAACCTGATGACGCGAAGGTAGTCCATCACATCAACCACCTCTCTCAGCTTATACACATCCAATGTCTTCACTAGCCTCTGCCCACCTGGGTCATAGGCGTCGGCACTGTGGGTGTGGATTCAAGCATGAAAGCAAATGTCTCCCCCAGGCTACAGACGTACGCATCCTGATGGTTGTGGAGAGTGCAACAAGAGCGATCGCACTCAAGCTCTATGCCTGGAAAGATTTGACCAGGTCTTAGGTCTTTCATCTTATACGTGGACTACAAGAGTGTTTTGACTGACTTGACAACATCCTGGATGGGCAATGCTATCAGTAAGTCATTCACATAGACAAGGACAACCACAAAGAGGACAGAAGGCAGAGTGGCAATGAGTGACGGATCAACAGTGCTGTGTCGATAACCGCCTTTCTCGAGATTGGATGTGATCTATTGGTTCTGGAAACGAGGTGACTGTTTTAGGCCATAAAGGACCTTACGCAGCCGTCAGACTTGGTCCGGGCCATCAGAGAATCCAGTAGGCTGGACCATGTAGGTCTCTTCATCCAATTGTCCGTGTAGGAACGCGTTGTTCACGTCCATCTGTTCCAACTCCCTATGATGATGAGCCACAATGCTTAACGGTGCTCTGGTTCTAGTGTATCGTCCGATAGGTGCAAACATCTCATCAAAATCTATGCCTGGGACCTAGGAGAACCCCTTTGCTGCAAGTCTTGCCTCGTACTTGTCGAGTGCACCATTGGGCTTTTACTTTCGTTGAAAGATCCGATAGGCATCCATGGCCTTCCGTCCCTGTGGTAGATTGACCAGCTCTTAAACAGCATTGTCGTCAAGGGCGTTCAGCTCATCATGCATGCTAGCCTCCCACTGGTGAGCATCAGAGGATGTACGTACCTGACACAGAGTGGTTGGTTCAAGCGGTAAGGCCGTGGTGGCTGACATGACGTGAAACTCAGCAACGCTACTCAGGAGAGCCATGTCCAGGGCCCGCGCAAGTTCTAAGGCTAGCAAGGCGTAGGGTGGAACTAGGATGGAGAACCCCAGTGGCCAAGCCTTGCTTGTCCATGCCAGTGGCAAGAGACTGCTTAGCGTCAGGCTAAAGAGGATGTGTAGAGGCCGTGGCGGTGCTAGAGCGCTGAGGGAGTGTGCGAAGGCATCCACCGCGGAAAAAAGGGGAGACAGGAGCATGACCCGAGGTGGCTACCTGAGGTGGATCCACGACATGCATGGGAGATCAGACAGGTGAATCGGCCACAACGGGCATGACTAGGCTGGACAGGACAACAGAGGACGGAACAGTGTCTGTGATAGGGGAGGACAATGTGGCAGACGAGCTGCTGGGGGATGTAGGCAGACTAGGCACATGAGCCAACGGCGATGATTGCAACAAGAGTGAGAGTTGTAGCACAAGAAGAGCAGGGACTACTGAGGCGGCAAAACTGACATCCCCCCTCAACCAAGTGAGAGGCATAAGGGAGGAGCTAGGGGAAAGACGATTGAGATCACAAAGGGGGACAGACACAAAGAATAGAGCATCACTTGATTTGATGACACGCTGATGGAGAAGATCCCATAAACACAAGGCCTTAGACTGTGCAGATACACAAAGGAAGGGGCACAGGCGGCCACGTGGGAAAAGCTTGTCGTCACGTCGGTCTTTCGGAAGCCAGACTGATGCAATGCTACCCCAGACTTGAGCCAAGTGAAGGACAGCCCGACGGCCATGCCAGCGCTCAAAAGTTGTGATGGTGTGAGGGAGAGGATTGTGCGGGACACGATTCCAGACCCAGGTCATGTAGCACATGGCATCAAAGGCAAAGAGCGGCAACAGGCAGGACTTGGATACAAGGGTACGAACGCCGTTGTCGAGGGTCGAATTCTAATGCTCAGAGAAACCATTCTGTTGGGGTGTATAGGGAGCAAAAGTCTCCAGATACACCCCTTGGGACTCAAGAAGGCAGGCGGTTGGTCCAAGAAACTCAATGCCACGGTTGCTACGAAAGAGACACAAGGATAGTTGACGAGCGCGCTCTGCCTGAACAAGCCAGGACTCAATGACAGAAAATACATCGCTCATTTGACTAAGAGTGAATACCCATCGGAAGCGAGAGAAGACATCGATCAAAAACAAGACATAGCAACTAAGGTTATCCATGAGGTCATGGGATAGAGGGCCCATTACGTCTGCGTGAACACGATTAAGAGGATAAAGGGACTGAGACTCAGAGGAAATAAACGGCTAGAAGTGTATCCTCCCTTATGCGTAGTCGAGACAGTCAGCGGGAAAAGGCGAAGGAAAGGTAGAGGGTTAGAGACCGATAGCAGGCTGGAGGCAGAGAATGGCATCTGTGTGGACATGACCAAGGCAACAATGCAAGAGGTGCACCAGGTCAGGTAAGAGAGAAGGCGCAACATGGGCAAGAGTAGTGCCAGACACAGGGCGGATGAGGCATGCAAGGGTGCACGATAGAGTTTATCATACTTCACGTCACGCAAGACACCACACCAAGAGGGACAAAGACAAACAGTGCCAATACCACGATTGACGGTAAAGTCCATGCCTTAATCGTCCAGAGACAGCACCAATAGCAGGCTGAGCTCCAAAGAAGGCATGTACCGAACGTCGTGCAAGTAGAGGACACCACTGGGACCAACAAAGTGCACGACGCTAACACCTTGGATGGGGAGCAACTGGCCAGACCAAGTGCAAACGAAGCAAACAGACCTGACGAGGCCCAACGATACAAACAAGGAACAAACAGACGTCATGTGATGGGTGGCCTAGGAGTCGAGGACCCAAAAACTACAAGAGACCCACACAGAGGAAAGGACTCCAGAGGTCAAACAGTACTAAGGGTGGATACAAACAAACCAGACGACACACAAACTGAGAGCCAACGAGGGAGAAAGTCGGACTACCACTCAATCCACAGGACAAATCCACAAAAGGAATCCAGGGCGTGATCGGGGGGTCCCCAGAAAGGATAGTGTCTGTCAGAAAAAACAAGATCTCTGGCAAGGGATGCAATACTCTCACCTCCCTAATCGCACAGGCAAAGAAGCTGAAGGGGGGACTGCTCAAGTTGGAGCTCGCGATCACCGTCAATGGACGCCGTTGGGACCGGAGAAGATGTGCCGGACGAATGAGGGTGCCACGGTGGCGTGGTGTAGGAAGAGGATGGGGGCCCAGCATGTATAGGGGCACTGTACAGAGGAGGCCAACCCCATGGGTACAGTGCAGGAGGTGACAAAGGGGGCACCCCAATGATGGTGTAGGCCTGGGCGGAGACGGGGGAAGATTAGTGGGTGGCAGCTCCAGAGCAGGAGGATGAAGACGCATAGGAAGATCCGGATGTGCGAGCCCAGTGAGCGTGCATCGCCCGGGCGAGGCGTAGATTGTCGGATAGGACGGGACACCCACGAGTAGAGTGCTTGGTGGAGCAACAGTTCCATCACACAACAGTACCAGGGACACAGGAGGAGGAGGAGGAGGAGGTTGTACCCTTATCCTTGTCCTTTTCCTTGCCCTTCCCCTTGTCCTTGCCCTTCCCACGACCCTCAGAGACAAGGGCCGAGGTAGGAGAAGACAAGGAAGATGAGGAAGAAGAAAAGGAAGAGGATGAGGCAAATGAAGAAAGAGGAGGAGGTAGTGGTGTTGGCAACAATGCCAGCCATTTCTGTGCGGAGAAGCTGTTTGTTCTAGAGGTGTGTCCACTCGCTGGGAGACGAGGCGGTCCAACTCATCCGCCTGAACATTGCGGAGAAGATCGGACAGCTAAGGAATGAGCCTGTTGACCATGGTGTGAACTGCAGACAGCTGACCTGCCACCGCCTTGTCAAGCTCGCGAAGAAGCTTGAGCACTCGAGCCCAATGTGCATCAGCCGTTTAGTCCGCATGCATCAAGAGCATGTTGAACTCCATTATGAGTGCATTTTGGGCCGCATGACCAGTGATGGTGGTACGACGCTACAGGATGATGCACGCACTGACTGGATCGGCTTGACGCTAAACAGCAAGATCAGCACTTTAGGTGCCGACGTCATCAATGAGCATCTTTGGCGCAGCAGCAATGAGGACACGGACAGCGTTGCTGGACTCGTCAACGATAGGTGTGCAATGCAAGACAGCTATGAAACAATACTCCCACAAGTGCTCCCCTTCAGCCCAGGCACTGAAACGAATTTCTCACGAGGAGAAAGCAAGCCCGACAGCCAAGACAAGAGGCTGGGAGAAGAAACATGCTGACGTGCAATAGTGGCAGGGTTGACAGCAATAGTGGCAGAAGTGGCAGCGGGGATGGCGGCAGCGGTGCTAGCATCTGAAGGCGTGGAGGCGACACCAGCACTAGTGCCAGCGGTGGTAGTAGTGCATGGGACTGACACAGCAAGAAGGCGCAGAAGCACAATGGCGGCAACCTCATCAGCGAAGGCAGCGTGATTATCATTTCCAAGATTGTGGCGATCTTCAGCCTCTCGCTAAGCCTCACAAGTGAGGTTCAGCTGGCGCTGCAAGTCTGCGATGACTGACTCTTTTTCACCAGGCATGGTGATGATAGAATGACCCTTCCAGAAAGATTTTGGCAGAGATTTCCCAGCCCCAATGGACGTGGGAAAACCAGGGGTCCCTTAAGCAGATGGTAGGGCTACAGGACGACCCACTGCAAGTCAGACAGAAAATTCACCGCAAGAGAGGCATTAACAGAGGTTAGACAGGCTCAGCATGCAAGGAAGCAGATCACGAGGCGGCTGAGGGAGACAAGTTGCAGAGGAATACAAGGAGAAGACGGACAATTGCTACCAAAGCGGCAGAGAGAATGGAAATTGTGGAGACAACAGGGACCACTAGAGCCAGAACCATAGTGATAAAGGCCGCTGCGAAGGTCGTGATGAATGCTACAATGGAAATGGCTGCTATGACAATGCTGGACATCGCAGATGCTGCAGCGGTGACCACCGATGCTATAGAGGCACGAATGGAGGATGCTGCTGCGACAGTGGCAGATGCAACTGATGTTGTTACAGATGCAATGGTGCATGGTACTGCAGAAATATGTATGCCTCTGTTTGCAACAGCTACAGTAATGGGTCCAATGACAAATGTTGCCTCGATGTAAGCCTCAGTTGCACGTCCGGCATAGGTAGTGGCAGGTGTGGGTGAGGCTCTAGTGGCAGCAGCAAAGGTAGCGGCAGTGGCTATACCAGCATTTATGATAGTTGAGATCATACACGTTAGTGTATTCAGAAGGCTGTTTGTATCCTATGTAAGCACTTAGTATAGTTGAGTAACATGGTTTTCCAACTCTGGAGAAGCATGCGGTTGTGGACCCCCCCGGGAGAAAAGGGAGTGGATACGCTTACTGGACGGTGGCGAGTCATCCACGCTAATGATACTAGGGCAGAGTCAGACACGCGATCACTGCTCATGCCTCTGCGTTGATGCAAATGGCAATGTCCAACTCGTCCCTCGTAGAACACTCCAAGTGATAGTGTGTTGGGGACTTAAAGTCATGCTTGTATGAAGTGTCATACTACAGCTAGTGTTGGAGCCTTGACTGGTTGACGCTATAGTAGCTACAGCTACTATGGCCGATGCCGCTGCTCCATGCACTGCAGACACCGTTGCTGTTGTTATTGTTGTACACGTCAAAGTCAGGGATACGGTTGCTTTGGCCTAAGTAGCTGCTGGTTGTGCTGCTGTTGGGTTGCTTAGGCACAATTGCATCCGCACTTGAGCATGCGGCTGTAGTTGCGTAGGATGCAGATGTTGCAGCTGTGGCTGATGCTCATGCTTTGGGTGCTAAGTCGCATCTGCACCTCCACCTCAGCCAGTGGGTGCAGCTACTTAAGCTATAGTAGTTAAAGCAGTTGTAGTATCCAACGCCGTAGCCTCAATGTGGTTCCTACAATAAGCTCCTGAGGCTATAGTTGCTGCAACTACGAATAACGTCGCTATTGCAACTGCTTTAGCTATGCCCGCATCCCAACCGAGGACTGTTGATGCGGCTGCAAATGATGCACCTGCTGCGACTGCGGCTGATGCTGATGTTGTGGGTTCTCAGGCACACTAGGATCTACACCAAGGCCCGTCGCTAGAGCTGCTCAAGCTGTCGTAGCTGTGGTAGCAGCACTGGTTGCGGTTGTTGAATCCGCAGCAGTAGTGCGGCTTCTGTAGTCGTAGTCGCGGCTGCTGAGAATGCGGTGGTTGCAGCTGCGGTAGATGCTATTGTTGCGGGTGCTTAGACACACAAGCACCTGCACTTTACATTGGACCTACTACTGCTTAAGCTGCGGCATTAGATGCAGCACTTGCAGGTCTGCAACACCCGCGAATGGGAGAAGTCCCACGAGAAAGGACAAGAGCGGCATTTGCGGTTCTCCTCACGTGTTTGCAACTACCCACCACAAGATCGGAGCAGTGACAGGCAGTAGTGTGCCATGTGGACTGGAGCAGACTGCTCCACAGGGCGACAGTTGGTGGAGAAAGGGTGGCAGAACTGGCGGTGGCGACAGGAACTATCACACAAACAAGATCCCACAATCCAATCGCGAGAGCGATGTACTCTCTCACCACACCGCTGATACCAGAGGATAGTGGAGAACGTCGTGTGGGAGAGAGCGCAAGGGATGGTGAATGGAGAAAGCCAAGAGAGGTGGAACACCACGGATAGGAGTCTCACACAATTGATGTGCCAAAAGCACAAGCAACATATAACAGACTTGTTCATGGCACAATAATCAAGTAGTGATCGGGGGAGCAGTGAGCTCATCCACGCTTGCTATCCAGGTGGAGACAAACCACCTGCCCTGTTTTGCGGGTTAATCCTGTGACCAAGCTGTCTGCTACTCTACGGCAACATGTAGTCTGGGAGGAGCAACCCGGTCACAAACTCCCAGACATGACCAATGGAAACCCATGTGCATAAAAGCCACGCCAAACCCCTGTAGGTCGCTGAATCATCAATAGCTGCTGAGTGTCTCTGGATCTCCACCCACGTGGTGAGTGTACAACAAGGCCAGAGGTTACAACGTGTCTGTGGTACATAAACCAACATCTTCCACATCCCAGCAAGATGTTTACAAAGAGAAATCTTGTGATCAACAAGTTATTCCAGGGAGTACCACTAGGAACCTTGGTGGCTGTCTGCTAAGGCTGGTGCCCGCAACATTGACGGCCAACTTGCGTGTCGACTCGCCAGGCGTAGCCATGATCATTGTTATCTCATGTACATGTGTGCGAAAGCATGTGTGGTGAGACAAGAGGGTATAACAGGTGACGGACTAGAAAATGAAAACAATTTCAAGAGAGATGTGCAAAGTACCATAAGCTCCAATAGCTTAGAAATGTAGAGAGAAATGATGACCGACAAGCACACAGCATGAATAACTGCCGGGGCGCACGGCGGGTGATGCACGCAGAAGTGTCATTTTGTCCTAAAACTGGCCCAACACCACTGTTTTGACTGCAAGTCTAAGCACATGCATCCAAAAAAAACACCGTCTGAACCTTCAGATGCCAATTCTTGAGCCCGACGTTACTACTCTTTGGTGCTCCAGCACCAACGAGATTCGCATGAGGGTTCTATGTGAGCATGGTGTTGTTCTTCTATGCCCCATGGCCACTACTATGGCTTGACGGACAGGTTGGGCATGCACTGCTCCCTTGGAGTAAGTCCCCCAGACCTTGTTCGTGGTGCAAGTCCAAGCAAGACACCAGAAGCGTAGCGCAACGGATAGCATGTTGGACTTAGGGACAACAGGTCCTGCGATCGAGCCTTGATGTGGGCAGGAGGTTTTTTGACCTTCTGGCATAGGGGAAGTTTCTTAGACATTTCTCCATGCATGAGGAGAGTGCGCCACTTGGCGGTCAGTGGATGCGCCAATTGGCGGACTGGTGAGGTGGTGTGGAGTGACCACCCCAAAAGTGTCACTACCCACACACCTTAGAAGCCAGGCCTAGGACTATATGTACCAGGCTCATTCCTCATTCTAATTACACAATCTGGCCTTAGATGCTCCTTACAGAGTTGTCCAACTAAGGAACAGTATAAAGAAGACACTGGTTGGTCTAAGCCCCAGGAGTTAGTCTTTGACTAGCACCTCGTGCGAAAGTGACCAACTGTTAAGTGGACACAGTTGCTAGCAAGTGATTGCCTAGGAACTGCTCAGTGTGGAACCGTGATCCTGAGGGTGATATCTTCTCCTAGCTGAAATGCTAGGAGCGGACGGCAGGAGCTATTGTGTCGGCCCTGTTTTCTAGTCCGTTTGCCTCAGGCCGGTTGACAAAGGGTTATGGGCCCACACTGACCAGTTGTAAGGCACGCTTCGCTCAACTCTGGTACGCTCTCTCCAAGTGCACACGCCGGCTCCATCATCTCCATCAGCTCCATCAGCTTCATCAGCTCCAACAGCTTGGTCTGCACTTAGCACACAGGGACTAAGGACAAGCTCTGCCCTTGGAGGCACGACCCTTGTGTCCCAACCAGGATAAGCTCTGCCCTTGGTGGCAAGACCCTGGGTGTGTTGGTATAGATGTATTCTCTATCTGCAGGTGAACATCGGCTGGAGGGGTAAGCAATGGATCTGCATCCTAAAACCGGTAGCAGACATCAGCTAACATCAGCGTACATTGGCCTCAACGCAGCAGAGACGTGGGAAGCAGACAAGGGTAACAAATATGGTTGACCCATCGGGAGGAGTGGGGGCTGCCGCAGGGCAGTCCTCAAGCTCAACAGTGGCTACCACAGGGCAGACCACTGGAGCAAATGTGAGTGCTACGTCACTGCCGCAAGGTCTTGGACCCCTGGGAGGAATCCCCATTTTTTAGGGGATTGACTTCCCCCTTTGTAGATGGTAGTTCGAGCTGGCGATGAAAGTGCGCGGCTTCATCAAGCTACTGAAGGGAGAGGAGCAGGTTCCCGTGGAAGGCACATCTGAGCATGAGGCATGGATGGATCAAAATGATATTGTCATGTCATTCCTCAGCAGCGCAATAGCCAAGAAGTATGTTCCCATCATTGCCGGGTACACGCTGGCTTCCAAATCTTACGACAAGCTCAAGCGCGTGCACCAATCCACCTCCCTCGCGAACAGACTATTCATCCTACAACAGCTGATCAGCATGCGAGTGAATGAGGGCGAATCAATCCCCGATTTCCTACAGGAGTTTGAAGGACTCCTTGGCGAGGCTCGCCAGATGAACTGGGACCTTGACGAGAACATGCAAGCCATGATCCTCCTCATGGCGCTACCGGAGAGCTGGAGCCCAATGATCACC
>SZWC01008024.1:36586-50856 GCA_023375785.1 Penium margaritaceum
TCGCCAAAGAAGGAAGACGGCGGAAGCGGTGGGAACAAAGGCAACAAAAAGGGTGGCAAAGAAGCCACCAACATGATGGCACAGAGCACGCCTCCAGCAAAAGGAGCGGCGCTGCTCAGGCCAGGAGCTTTTGGGCTCGACTCCGGCACCGATCATCACTCCAGCAACGACCAGGCTGGATTTGTCTCCATCGGCCCCACCGATCGGCGGTTCAGATGTGCAAACGGCAGTGTCGTCAATGCAAAGGGCGTGGGAGACAACTTGGTGAGCATCAACCTTAATGGTGCAGAGAAGGATCTACGGCTACGTGACGTGGTCTACATGCCCTCCTTTGCGGCAAACATTCTGTCCGTGTCGAAGATAACGGACAACGTCATGACAGTGGTGTTCACACAGAAGAAGGCGGTCATCGCCAGGAACAAGGACATCAAGGTCCTCTATGCCAACAAAGATCTCGTGGCACAGGTTCCACGGGTTGACAGACTCTACGTGTTGCAGACAATGGCAGCAAAGACCTCGGAAGAGGAGGGTCATGCGGGTGCAGCGGAGACAGTGGTCTCGGCACCAAAACAGGAGAGCACACCAACGAGAACTGAAAAAGCAACCTCTACCGCAAAGGACGAAGACGCTGATCTGTGGCACAGACGCTTTGGGCACGTTGCAAACAGCACGCTCCAAGTCATTCAGCAACAACAGCTGGTCCATGGCATGGATGGTTGCAAGAAGGATGCGGTTGGGTGTGGCAGCCTGTGTGAACCTTGCCTCCAAGGCAAGACCAAACGAACGNACAGAGTTGTCCAACTAAGGAACAGTATAAAGAAGACACTGGTTGGTCTAAGCCCCAGGAGTTAGTCTTTGACTAGCACCTCGCGCGAAAGTGACCAAGTGTTAAGTGGACACAGTTGCTAGCAAGTGATTGCCTAGGAACTGCTCAGTGTGGAACCGTGATCCTGAGGGTGATATCTTCTCCTAGCTGAAATGCTAGGAGCGGACGGCAGGTGCTATTGTGTCGGCCCTGTTTTCTAGTCCGTTTGCCTCAGGCCGGTTGACACATGGACACGGCTGAGTGGTTATAATGACTTGTACAAACAGACAGAGATGACTCACATCACAGTAGTCCCCCATGACCCGATGCTATGCATGTCCATTCATGTGCAAATGTGACACAAGTACGCAACAAGATACTTACAGTCCATACGCATAGATCCCACTCTCA
This sequence comes from Penium margaritaceum, assembly GCA_023375785.1. Classification (NCBI taxonomy): domain Eukaryota; kingdom Viridiplantae; phylum Streptophyta; class Zygnematophyceae; order Desmidiales; family Peniaceae; genus Penium; species Penium margaritaceum. The sequence goes on from SZWC01008024.1 coordinate 37,803, forward strand.
TCCACTCTCAGGCAAGGGGCGAAGCCTGACAGGATAAATGGCCACCATGAACTTTTTGCGTGCCATTGCTTTAGTTAGGGAGTCAGTCCTCTGCATGCCCATGCCGACCCAGATGACGGAGATCACCTGTGGCTCCATAAGACCATGCACAAAATGATGATCACTAGCAGTGTTCTTTGTGAATGCATGAAACACCCTAGATTTCTCCGTAATGGCAAGATTACTCTAGTTTTCTTGGTGCAGAAGGATGCAAGGCATATCCTTACGCAACTCACAAAACTGACAAAGTAGCCACACCACAATAGCAGCCCCAGCCCCAACCGAAACATACACAGTCTCTCATGAGCTACGTGCCATACAACCCTACTTGCGTCCACACCATGACACAACGATGTCACCCAGAAGGAACATGTAGCTTGTTTTACTGCGTCCATCAAGGCTCCATGTCCCATCATTGTCTATGTGGCCGTCAACTACCATTGCACATTGACGTCGAAAGCAGAGTCCAATGTGCTTTTTCGAAACCACATACAACACCACTCACACAGCCGCATGAAGGGCTCTTGTCCAACGACACTATGAGAACTGTGAAAGGAGGTTGAAGGCAAAGGTAATGTCGTGTCGTGTGGTTGTGGCTATGTACATGAGATAACCAATGAGGCGCAAGTACATGGTTACATCCACTTTCTCTCCCACTTGTGCTGGATCATCCACCTTCAGGGCATCCTGTCCATCGGGTGTGATGGGGGTGGAGGTTGTGCAAACTACACCAAGGAGGTCAGGAAACAGCTCCCTCATAACATGGGCAAAACATGCCTAATGAAAAAAGAGTGTCAATTTCTCATGATCAAGTACGATCTTGATCAGAAGAAACACAACTACAGGACGAGGGTCATTCATTCAGTAGGCAGCCTGAAGGACTACCTTAGCCTCCTTTACGGTCTCCATCAAAGGATACACAATAAGGAGGTCATCCAGGTAGACCAGGATGGCAGTGACGCTCTCAGTTGTATGTCTGAGAAAGAGAACTTAATCTGCGTCATTCTGCATGTACCCGTCATGTGTGAGTGTGCATGTGATTGCTTGGCTCCACAAGCGAGATGACAGTCTCAAGGCCTTGCACAAGCACCAAACCTTGTCACTGACCTAAAAGCCAGGTGACGGGACAATTTAGATCTCCTCCTCTAAACTGTCATGGAGGAACGAATTGTTCACATCCATTTGGTACAGCTCCCAGTAGTGTTAAGTGCCATGTAGTGTTAAAAGTGGCAACCCCGAACAGGACACGAGCAGTGGTCATAGAGCCAACGCATGTAAACGTGCCAGTGAAATCCACACCCTTGACCTGTAAAAACCCTTGGCCATCATGCGGGTCTTTCAGTGGATGAGTGTGCCGTCATGCTTCACCTTCTTGTAAAAGACCCACTTTCCCTCTACAATCCTCCGCCCAAATGAGAGGTTGAAAAGCCCATAAACACTGTGTTCACGGATGACTCTCAGCTCATCCTCACAAGTAGAATGCCACAGCTTTGTATCGTCGACCGAGAGTGCTTCCTTTAACATACCTAGATCAGGCGCATTCAAGGGAGACCTCCGGGTGGCCAAAATGCATGCCTCCGAACTCGGTTTGACCACAACAGAGTGGGCTCAACATTGCCCGCGACCGAGAAATCACTAGAGACCAACTCATGACCGTCAGGGAATACTCGATTTACCTTAGTCTAGTCTGCTTGGACACTCAGGCCAAGGGCCTTTGTGCTAGGCTTGCCACTTTTAACACTACAAGTGGGACTTCTAGACCCTAGTCAGCGGTCTGCTGAGCTTTAGAGGCTAGTGATCAGGGACGACCACCAGGCTTGCAGGAGTAGCCCGATGCTAAGGTGCTCACCTGAGGCTGTGGAGCAAGCTACCGGGCCACAACCGTACAGGAAATAGATTCATGTACGATTATAGGTGTGACTTAAGATGCTGAAAAATGCCAGAGGGAATTCACGCTGACACAAAATCAGGTGTGCTAGAGGTGACTGGCACTGGCACAGGACAAGGTGTGCCAGACGGACTGACGTTGGCACGGGACAAGGTGTGTCTGAGGGGACTAACACTGGCTTGGGATCAAGGGTGCTTGAGGGAGCTGATTTGACCATTGGACCCACAACCAAGATGGCCGGATCTTTAGCAGCCAAAGACCGGACCACCGGTGAGGATCTCAGACAAATCTATGTACAGGACTGGACTACCCCATTCGCCGGGAAGCCATACAGATAGGAACGTGGTTGACAGGTAGTGACAGAATATTGGACAGGTTATGGTAGGTGAGAGCCTCAAAGAAGAAAGTGTCACAAGACTCAACAATGCAATGGGGAGGAGGGTCCCAACAGCACTGAGCCTTCGACTGTGGGGAGATGCCGAGGTAGTAACACTCTGGAATCCTGAGGTGAGAACCTTGGACCTCTGCTGGTCCTCATCGTACCAGTTGCAGGCGCGAGACTCCCAAATGTGAGCGAGACAGAGATTGGCGCGATGGGTGAACCACAGCTCGTGCGGTGTGATATGGTCCGGAAGAGGATCATGTGGTAAGCTGTTCCAGACCCACAACTTGTGGGAGATGCCCTCAAATGCAAAGGACTCCGGAATACTACACTCTGACCTCATGGTAGGGACTACATCCTCCACGGTGTGGTTCCACCGCTTAGACACATCATTTTCCTATGGTGTAGCAAGGGTGGGGAGCTGGTGAGAGATATCATACTCGACAAAGTAGATATCCATCTTGCGTAACAACTCACCACCACAAACCATGCAGAACGTGTGAAGGGTGTGATGAGACTGATGTTCAACTTTCACCAGCCACATGGGGACCGCGAGGACAGCATCGTTCTCGTGGCGGAGGCTATAGACCCACCGCATCCGAGTAAAGTTATCAGTCAGGATGAGAACATATCAAGCGTGGTATGAGAAGGAATTGACAGGGAGGGGACCGAGAAAGTCCAAGTGGACCAACTCTAGCACGCGCACTGCCCGGGAAGTGGAGTCAGGGTAAGAGCAGTGGTGCATCTTATCCTAGGCACAAAAAAGAAAATCAGTCCAGGATGGCTTCTTGAAAGAAGCCGCATCAAGACCGAGGCCTGACTGAGTTCAGATGAGCTTGGACACAATGTCCGAACTCACATAGTAGAGGTGGCAATGCAGCAAGCACTGGTGCTCAAAGAAGAGAACACTGGTGACAAAAAGACACATAGAAGAGAGAGGGAGAGAAGAAAAAAAGGGAGTGCAACAAGCCACATGATAAAGGTCATCAAGAATGCAGATACAAAGCACAATTTCATGTATATTGAGAGAAGTCATTATGGCACAGTCAGAAGAGTGCTCGATTTTGAGACCCATCTTGGTGCATACATGAACAAAGAGCAGGTTGAGCTCAAGATCAGGGACAAAGAGCACATTTGAAATGTACGAAGGGCCAGGAACATCATATTTCACAACCACAGCTCCCTATGTATTCAACGACTGACTAGATCGTACGCAAACATAACAAGAACGAGCACAACGAAGTCACTACAATGTCAAGTCATGTGATGCGTGGCACCAGATTCAATGATCCAAGTACCACTCTTCTCACCGCCAGTCTTTCACACTACAAAACATGCTGTAGAACACTCTACCTCTGCTGGACGTGTAGCAGAGGACTCGGGATAACGATGAACATCATGACCTATGACTCGTCAAGCGAGTAGGCACAGTCAAGTCCATCATCATCACAAGCCGAGTGAGCTCCCCTACAAGCATCATCACGGATAACAGTTACACTAAGACAAGCTATCTTAGGACCACCCGGGTGTGATACCACACTCGCACCTCCCTTAGTGTAAAACGCTAGTAGATGACAAAGATCCACAAAAGTGTGCTCCTCATGGAGCCTATATCACCACTGTTGCATGGTGAAGCGGATGTGTCTGCTACATTCATAGACACGGTGTAATCTGTCCTTGTGTCACCGGAGGAAATGCGATATACGTGTGCCAATGGAGGTCACACGTTATCTGAGGCCAATCAAGGAACTAATCACACCGTTTGTAGTGATGAGTGCCCATACCGGTATAGCAGCGGACAAAACTTCCACTACCATTGCTTGTAAGCTGTTGTTCTTGCTATTGTTGTGCCTTACCACGTCTCTCTTTTCCCCTTCTTCCCATGTGTGACCACTGTAATGCCCTGAGTTTGGCCGCTTGGGATAGAGGAGGAGGAGGAAGCGATGGAGGTGGACCTCGCAAAGTGGGATAGAGGTGTAGGAGGTTTCATGGTACATACTGTAATATGTACAATCGGCTGATGGAGGACAGAAGCCCCATGAGCCGATGTCGCCTGGAGAACATAGTGATGACCAAGGAAGAAGTTATAGAGACTCCGACTCGAAGAGGGCCGCACGGTTGAAATCCATAAAGAGATTCACGTGGTTCAAATGCACCCCCATCATGATGGCTTCGTGTGTCCACAATTACATCCCTCTAGCAGTCCCCAGGTGCATGAAAATATGCGTGGCGTCCCTTCAGTAGTCTACTTTGATCTCTGCGGAACCATGGTGGAGAGATTGGGAGTCACAAAGTCGAGCCGCCCTTGTGGCATGGGTCTCCGTACCAAGCAGTATCGGATGCCCTCGGAGTCGGCCCACACCTGGAACAGAGTCTCCTAGCAATCAAAGCGCTCGTCACTGTTGTAATGGGATGGAGGTGTCTCAAATTCCTTGGGTGGTCACACCGTGGAGAGGGCAACCTCAAACTGGAGAGATTGTGGGAGAAGAACAAGGAGACCACCAGTGAGAGAGGGCAACCCTAAACGCCACCAAAGGTGAACAATGCTCAACGACGTGGCCAGTCGTGATGGTGAGAAGGTGGTGGGGTGAGAGGATGTAACCCCAAATGAAACTCACGAATGTGCTCTAGGATGTAAATCTCATCCTCACATGTGTCATCCTATATCTTCTCCTCATCCTAGGCGTCCACTTGAGATGAGGGGTGCTGAGGTCGCAATATTGTGTAGATCATAGACTACTGAAAGGATGGTGTAACTCTAGCAGGGTCCTCCTGGTGTCTGTTGTGAGGCCCCTTAACAACCCTCCAGTACCTCCATCATCTCCTACAGAACGTCCGTCTAACGCTATTTCTGGTGACGCATATCATCCTACGTCCAAAGAACCCAGTCAATCGAGAGTGACTACAACCGTAGACTCATGATCGCAGAAAAGGAGGAAGAGAAGGGATCTCCTAGTATCTTGCCCTTGTCACGGACTGATGACCTTCAGCATGAAGGTTGTCCAAATGAAGCAAGTTATGGACCCATATTGTTCTAGAGGATGCTGAATGCAATGGTAGCGGTTATGTGGAAAGAAACCTTTAAAGGGGTAAAAAAATGTCACCTTTTTTTTGTTTGAGCCTGAAATGTAACAAAACATAGATCTGAGAGCGGTTCTCTGTTTCCTGGATCCTACAGGATATAAAATGATACGGGAGTGGATGCTATGGATATTTTATTGTAAGATCTTGCTAACGAAACCTTACAAGTAGAAAACGGTGGTCATATGGGGCTGTTGTGCTCTCTCACGTCTGGGGGGAGTGGTAGGCGGGACTTGAGTAAAGCTTCTGGGAAGCATCACAGATCCCTTTGCAACATCACGTGTCCAAACAAGTACTGGGTTGGGAAAACCTTTGCTGCCCCGTGGTGGTGGCGTGGTGATGTGGTTGCGAAGGTGTCTTAGGTGTTGCAATACGTTGCGACGGGTCACTGTGGCTTGGCGTGTCCTCCAAGGACCGTGGCTTTAGCTCTGACTCTCACTCGTACATCTCTGCTCCGCATCTTAGCGAAGGATGCCTCACTGCTCTGATACCATAAGAACCTATTCGGAGGCTTCCTAGCCTTGCTGCTGACATGGCGACACTATCCAGTCAGTTACTGTACGAGCAAGCATGCATGTGCATCGAACAACAAGGGTTAGGCTAGCGATACATGCTAATTCTCATAAGCTCCAATAGTTTAGTGATGCAAAGAGGAATGAAAAAGAACAACCACATAGTATAAGTACCTGCCACAGCGCATGGCAGGTGACGCACACGGCAGTGTCAGTTTGTCCTAGAACCTGTCAAAACCACTATCTTGGCCAGAATTCTGCACACACGCATTCAAACACAACACCGTCTGAACCTAGAGATGCAGAATCTTGAGCCAGATGTTAGGACTACCACACGCACATGTCTGGCATCGATGGATGGACACACAATGCAAAAAATGCTAATCAAACTCAAGAGCCAATCCACCAATAAAACTCTAGCCATTGTGGAAAAACTAAAGAGCAGCCGAGCACGCATCCGGGATATCATGACTGTTGTTTGGCAGCTGCTGGTGGATGGAGCCACCACTTGTCGGTGCTCCAGCGCCAGCGAGGTCCGCATCAAGGATCTGCAGGAGTATGGACATGGCCAAGTGGTCACAGTAAGCTCTAGAGACGGAGGGAGATGACTCACGTCACAACATCCATAAAACTTCTGTGCGGCAACGCAGAAGTTGCGCAACAACAAGTTAGCGCCTACAGAGCTACAAGCACGAGGTGACAAAACCAACCCTTGCCTTTGTCATGCAAGGTCCAAGTGAGTCAGAGAAAGACAATGTGCTGGTGTGAAATATGTCAGTGTAAAAAACGCAAGCGTAAGAAAAAATGTGGCTGCTGATATCACCATCACTTTTAATAAATTCATCAAAATCTGGGTCAGAAAGTTATTCTGTAGCAATGTATCAACTCCTCGAGAAACATTGTTTATTTCTCGCTTGGACCATTTTGACGTTCGGAGCCATACCCTACTCATATTTGATATCCATTACAAATATCTGTCGGGAACTTTTTCATGAATGAATCTTTGTCCACAAACTGAGTATGTACCACGTGAATCATTAAGTGTTTGTTTACTTCCCGGTTTCTAAAGTCAATTTTCTAATTAAATGTGGGCTTTTTCTTTACAGCCATTGCAGTTCATGCTCTAAGTACTAGTTCATGTACGAGGGCCAGGTACTGTTTGAGGTGGATTTCAAGCAACTCAGACATGTCATATAGATTGCACAACATGTTTCTTGAAATCCTCATGTGGAAAGGCGCTCCCTTGCTTGCTCGCTTGCTCATCTGGGCATGGAATTTAGCCCTGTTTTTAAAATCAATTATTTGATGTATTTGTTAAATGAAATTCATGGTTCCACCTACATAAATCCAAATGTAAAGGCTGTGTTCAAAATCATCGAAGGCATACATTCTCAATCTGGAAGAAAAAAGAAGAAGAAAAAGAAAAGGAAAAAAAAAAAAAAAACAAAACAAAAAAGCAAACAAAGATCAGCAAGGTACTGGACAACCACATTGCGTTAGACGATGACAAGGGAAACGAGACAACTAATCCCTCCGGCTCTAGCTCCCTGTCGGGGTCGTTGAGCCCACGCATTAAGGTGATTGACAAGTTGTGACACGCATAGGATGAGATGAGTTGCTAGTATCCGGAGTAGTTCACCACTCTTCGGGACATCCAGGTCTGGATGGGGTGAAGTCTGATGCATTCCTAACAGGCGCTCTGGCAAGAGCACCAGGTTAGGAATCAGACTCCACCTCACGTAGTCAGACCTACAACAAAGGGGCAGCCTACCATAGCTCCATTCCGTAACAGCAGGTAGCTGAGGATCAAGATTTAGAGGAGGAAGAGGTAGATGCAAGGGCACGCGAGATTCACACACAGGTGAATTGCCTCCACCCCGACCAACAACGCACACTCATAGTCTTAGTGCTACCAACGCATCAGACCCCCTCAAGGCGGGTGACAAGCCTCTCTTTTGGCGGCCTGCCTATTCCACGGGTACTTTTCCAAGAGCCTGAAGTTATTCTCGCCACAAAGCAATGACTTTGAGACCTCGCCATCCCATTTCGATAGTGATGCCGGATTTCACTGCTAGGAGGTACTTTTCCTGGCTTTGACTAACGTAGTGGGGGTGTGGCCCTGTTATCTCTGTGAGTACCAAACCGCTGATGCCTACCAGACTCAANTGTTTGAGGTGGATTTCTAGCAACTCAGACATGTCATATAGATTGCACAACATGTTTCTTGAAATCCTCATGTGGAAAGGCGCTCCCTTGCTCGCTCGCTTGCTCATCTGGGCATGGAATTTAGCCCTGTTTTTAAAATCAATTATTTGATGTATTTGTTAAATGAAATTCATGGTTCCACCTACATAAATCCAAATGTAAAGGCTGTGTTCAAAATCATCGAAGGCATACATTCTCAATCTGGAAGAAAAAAGAAGAAGAAAAAGAAAAGGAAAAAAAACAAAACAAAACAAAAAAACAAACAAAGATCAGCAAGGTACTGGACAACCACATTGCGTTAGACGATGACAAGGGAAACGAGAGCCCACGCATTAAGGTGATTGACGAGTTGTGACACGCATAGGATGAGATGAGTTGCTAGTATCCGGAGTAGTTCACCACTCTTCGGGACATCCAGGTCTGGATGGGGTGAAGTCTGATGCATTCCTAACAGGCGCTCTGGCAAGAGCACCAGGTTAGGAATCAGACTCCACCTCACATAGTCAGACCTACAACAAAGGGGCAGCCTACCATAGCTCCATTCCGTAACAGCAGGTAGCTGAGGATCAAGATTTAGAGGAGGAAGAGGTAGATGCAAGGGCACTCGAGATTCACACACAGGTGAATTGCCTCCACCCCGACCAACAACGCACACTCGTAGTCTTAGTGCTACCAACGCATCAGACCCCCTCAAGGCGGGTGACAAGCCTCTCTTTTGGCGGCCTGCCTATTCCACGGGTACTTTTCCAAGAGCCTGAAGTTATTCTTGCCACAAAGCAATGACTTTGAGACCTCGCCATCCCATTTCGATAGTGATGCCGGATTTCACTGCTAGGAGGTACTTTTCCTGGCTTTGACTAACGTAGTGGGGGTGTGGCCCTGTTATCTCTGTGAGTACCAAACCGCTGATGCCTACCAGACTCAAATACAAGCAAGACCCATGCACGGTTTGCTCTACGCCATTCTCCAGGAGACCGTCATGGATTTCATTCCTTTCATAGGTGCACCTAGGACGGGTGACAAAGCTGATCCTCACCGCGAGAAGGAGTTGGCCTTCACCTTGTTCACTGCAAAAGCACACGAGATGAGGGTTAATCGCCTTAAGGAGTTCCACTCCCTGTACCATGGAGAGTCAAAGTCGGCAGCAGCATATTGGTACCGCGCGATGCATATCTATAGCCAACTGGACATTGGCGGAGGGTCCAAGCTCTGGACGGTCGACACCATCATGCTCGGTTTGTACATGGAGGACACTAAAATCTTCACCTTCTTCTAACGACCCACCCTAGAGGAGCTGTGTGATTCTTGGAGATTTTTCCATGGACTTAGCAGTTTTATCTCTAGAGGACGGGGGCCAAGGAGACTGCTCGGGCACATCAAGTGAGCCCCTTGGTAGCTGAGCTCTTCCTCCTCCATGTCCCCTTCCCCTCTCTCTTTCTTTTCTGCATCAGCTCAAGGGGTAGCCACCGCTGAACAAGAAAAGAGGGGCAAAGAGTAATGCGGCCAGGGATACCAGCAATAACAGAAGTAGCCGGCCAGCAATGGCAGTAGACGCTCTGTCCACTGTTTCAACTGCACTCATCGATACACAGAATCCCAGCAGCCATTGGACTGGAGCCGGATCACACGTGGCCTTGAGGCTATGCACGCCTAGCAAAAATCTCCCACCACCTCTCAAGTGGGTCGCGCAACGAACGTGAGAGCAACGAGCCTTCTACCATTGCGAGTGGTGTTGGATGCATGGATCCACGGGACTGTAGGACCACGGAGCTTTGTTAGCTTATGGACCTTTGCACTCAAAGAGTGCAAAGTGAGTGTGTTGTCACAACCGGGTGGTCTCTAGACATATTTTTCTGTTTTGTCTATTTCACGTGATGATGTTTGTGGCAAAGCACACTCGGCTTGTGATGAGGATGGACCTAATAGTATCCACTGGCTTGACAAGTCACAGGCTCGTGTCGTTCATCTTTGTCGCGAGTTCTCTGCTAAACGTCCAGCAGAGGCATAGTACTTAGTGGCATTATTTTCATTATCAAAAACGAGGTGTGAGCCAAGTGGCACGTGGATAACTGACTCTGGTGCCACCCCTCACATGACACGTCGTAATGATTTTGTCGTACTCAACCCCATTGTGTCCGTTTGTTCAGTTCACATATGGTCTTGTCAGTCACTGCTTGTCCAGTGAGTCGGGGTAGTGCAGTTTGATGGTCCTTCTGGCCCCTTGTACATTTTCAATGTGCACTTTGTCCCTGCTCTTGAGCTCAGCCTGCTTCCTGTTCGTGTATGCATCATGACGGGTCTCATTGTTGAGCACTCTGCTCACTCTGCCATAGTGACTATTCTTAGCACACATGTCATTGTTCTTTGTGCATTTGTTGTTGATGAATTATATCGTGTGTCTTGTTGTAATCCCTCTGCTTATCTCGCTATCTCGAATTATATCCTCTCTCACTTCTACGTATACATTTTTCACTGTTGTTCTCTCCCTCAAGCTTCAGCACTTGCTGCATTGCCGCCTTGGCCATGTTAGCTCGGATGATGTGTTCAAGCTCATTCAGATTCAGCTAGCCCTCGCTCTTGACGTGGCTTCTCTCGAGGCCCAGACTTGATTGTGTCATGTGCGCCAAGGGTAAATGCATCGCTACACTTATCCTAACTCTACTCCCCATGCATTATGTCCACTACACTTGGTCCATTCGGACCTCCTTGGTTTCCTCCTCATTGATTCTCCTTCATATTGAGCTCGATATGTTCTTATCCTGACTGATGACTTCACCCAAATGTGGTTGGTCAACAGCCTCGGACAGAAGAGCGATACCAGCCTGGTCGTTTGCCTTTGGTTGGTGAAGGGTGAGTGCCAGTCTGGTCACACCATTCATACGTTTGGTTTGGATGGTGATGGTGAGTTTTAAGGCAAGATGGACATGTTCTTTGATGAGCATGGTATTTATCACCAGCTCTCTGTCCTTGCTACACCATAGCAGGATGGTGTGTTCAAGTGTTGGAACCGCACCATGGAGGATGTCTTTTGAGTGCGATCTTTGAGAGTCCTTCGTAATTGAGGGATTCTCCGACATGAAGCGGGTCTTGATTCGCCTGTTGCATGGTCCTTCTTTGAACCATGGGACTCTGTACGAGTTGTGGTTTGTTCATCATGCTTATCTTCATCTTGCTCGCGTCTAGGGATGACTTTCCTACGTCTAGTATACTGAGGACAAACATGGATGCAGGATATTACCTCGGGTTTACATGTGTGCCTTCATCGGCACCTCCTCGTGGTCAAAAGCCTGGATTTGTTTTAAGCCCGATTGCCAAGCTCCCTTTTTTCAGTTTCTTACCTAATGTGACTTGTCTAGTGTGGGTATTCTCACCTCTGGTAATGTATCTGGATCCTGTCAATCTTGCCATCTTGAGTGTCGATCAAGTAGCCTCATCGGCCCCCCTGGAACAGTTGATCCCGTACCACTGTCAGACATCTCAGGCACACCTGATCCACAGACTTTGGCTGAGGTTTTTTGTGACAGGCTCATCACAAACGGGTAGTGGGTGGGTTGCTGAAGACAGAGATGGCATCCATTCATGTGGTAGTGAGGAGGACGTGTTCTATGATGTTGTGCACTGTCAGTCATGGGAGAGGCTGTGTCCTGTTTTTTTTATTGTCCACTTCCTTCCGGGGTGGAGTCGTGAACTGTTCAAAGACTGCATGTATCACACCTTCACTGTATGCAGTTAGTATTGACATGTTACAATAACTACGTCTCCTAATCTCTTGTAGTGTGAAGTACTTTTTTCCTTATACACACGGAATCATGCAAAAAATCCAACGTTTACAATTCACCACGTATGTTTTGTAATTCCATCTGCTTCAGGTCATGTATCATCCAATGGAAAGAGAACCTCTTGAGTCATTTTTGGTCGCTAAGATGAGTTGAGCATTAATCAAACAACAATGTACTTCTTCCAGAACATAAACGTTGATTTACATGTATAATGTTTTCCATACGTACATACAACCAAGCATATCTTTGAGAGTATGCACATTGAATAACATAACAACTAGGTCAATGAAAGAAAGAAACAATTGTCCAATACAGTTTGAGTACTAGGTATATACATAAAACATAGTGAATGTTCATCGTCATCTGATTGGCAAACAGTGTTTAGGATAACTTGCACTTGAGTCCAGGCATATGNGATGTAAGTTGAAGACATGTTGGAGGATATCTGGTTAACTATTAGAGTGGAAAGCCAATGTACCCCTCGTTTTGGACAATAAGCCCCATCCGCCCCTACCTTGCAATAATAAGCCTGATCATGAGTTTTCAGGTCATGAGTTTGCAGGCGAATGAAATCAACGATATACCCCTCTTGTTTGTCAAAAGATAGCATGTCGACGTTGCATGGATGCAGCGTTGACATGCTGACGTCGTTTCTTTTCAACCCAATCATCACAAACTCCTTAACATAAGGGTTTGTGATTTTTTGTGAGTGGTTTGCCGGGAGCTTTCATGGGGGATCCGAGACTCCCCACGCATTGAAAGGGAACCTGCTGGCCCACGCTACCGCGGGGCCCAGCAGGTGCCAGTGCAAAAGTAAACCCTAAAATCCAAGGTGTAATAAGGGGATGGGTTTGTCTATAGTTTGTATATCAAACGAGGGTGTAAAGCTCAACAAAATGTAAAAGAGAACAAAAAGGGATTTTCGACTCTCCATTGATGGAACGGGCATTCCTATGGACGCCCGTCCGCCGGAATCCTAGCTAAGTCCCCCACTCCCTCCACTCCCCACTACCTCCCGGCAGCCCACCGGCCGACCGTTCCATCGCGGCCCTCAATCGCAAGGGCCTCGATCGGCAGGTGGGTGAGCAGGTAAGCTGCCAGAGGTGGGGGGGTAGGGGGGGTTTCGGCAGTTGACGAAGCGCTGACCGACGGACGTCGGCCGGCAATC
>SZWC01008024.1:51676-66464 GCA_023375785.1 Penium margaritaceum
TTTGGTCGCTAAGATGAGTTGAGCATTAATCAAACAACAATGTACTTCTTCCAGAACATAAACGTTGATTTACATGTATAATGTTTTCCATACGTACATACAACCAAGCATATCTTTGAGAGTATGCACATTGAATAACATAACAACTAGGTCAATGAAAGAAAGAAACAATTGTCCAATACAGTTTGAGTACTAGGTATATACATAAAACATAGTGAATGTTCATCGTCATCTGATTGGCAAACAGTGTTTAGGATAACTTGCACTTGAGTCCAGGCATATGTTGCAAATGTAATCAATTGTTGTGCACAAACTACTTGGTGATGTAGTTCTACTTGAACAAAATTGAATATGTGTATGTCAACAACATGTCAGTGTCAAGTGTATATGTTGATGTAAGTTGAAGACATGTTGGAGGATATCTGGTTAACTATTAGAGTGGAAAGCCAATGTACCCCTCGTTTTGGACAATAAGCCCCATCCGCCCCTACCTTGCAATAATAAGCCTGATCATGAGTTTGCAGGTCATGAGTTTGCAGGCGAATGAAATCAACGATATACCCCTCTTGTTTGTCAAAAGATAGCATGTCGACGTTGCATGGATGCAGCGTTGACATGCTGACGTCGTTTCTTTTTAACCCAATCATCACAAACTCCTTAACATAAGGGTTTGTGATTTTTTGTGAGTGGTTTGCCGGGAGCTTTCATGGGGGATCCGAGACTCCCCACGCATTGAAAGGGAACCTGCTGGCCCACGCTACCGCGGGGCCCAGCAGGTGCCAGTGCAAAAGTAAACCCTAAAATCCAAGGTGTAATAAGGGGATGGGTTTGTCTATAGTTTGTATATCAAACGAGGGTGTAAAGCTCAACAAAATGTAAAATAGAACAAAAAGGGANGGGGGGGGGGGGGGGGGATAGGGCTTATTGTTGTCGGATAGGGACGAATGGGGCTTCTTACTCCAACAGAGGGGTATATGAGGGTCACAGGTGTCGAAACAGGGTGGAATTGGCATTGTCACCATAACTATTATGCAGAGATTCATCATGAAACACGTGGTATCTTATCAGTTTTGTTTACTGAACATGTTGTACTAACTTGACCACCACATCGTGTAAACAAATAACATGGAATTGTCATAAACATGGCATGGCCACATGGCCAACTCCATGTAGCACATGAACATTTGTCCTCAAGATTCACATCCAAGAACACGTACATGGCCACACCGAGACCCATGGCTCCCAATCTGGTAGGCAGTAAAGTGGGTGAGCATGGGGTGCCCGCTTGTCCAACTACCAGCACATGGTGTATGGGTTTTCCAGTGGATTTGCCTTGATCATGTTTCATTTTCACTTGGTCTTAGCCCACTCAACCACCGCAATGCCATGGTCCTTGGGGGAAAAGGAAGGGATGATGATTCGCCAAGGACCTACCTGTGGCTCTGATTGGATCGCCCAGTGCTCCAAGGGCGGCAAAGGACGCTTGTCTCTAAGGTGAGAGATGTTGATTAATGGTTTGCAACATTTACGTGAGTAGGTGATGGAGGAGGGAATGGTTTATAGTTATACACATGGAGTATGTTGAATAGGAATCCTAATTTGACACTCAAATCAAGAGCTCTACCATGAGTAGTGCGTTGAGTACTTGAATAGTGTCACTTATCGTGGGCGCCCATCATGTGTGGCCAACCGCATACCCAGGCTGGGAGGTGCATTCATGGGGCCCATCCCAATCCTCCCCCAAACAGAGGCATTTATGTTCGGTGAATGATATCAAAGGTAGGGTTCCGTTCTGATGAAATTCAACATGAAAATCGCATGCGTTGGGTGTGTTTTGCGTTGTTTCAAGTGATTTTGAGTGTTCAACTTCAATTCATGTGCAAGGGGCGAATGGGGCTCGTTCTCTACAGACAGGGGTGAATGGGGTTTATTCTTCTGAGGGAGGGATGAATGAGGCTGTCTGTTGTGAGGCAGAGGCAAACTAGACTTATTGTTTTGTGGTAGGGGTGAATGGGGCTTATGGTTTCAACGTTGGGGTAACTAAGGGTCACGCATGACAAAAGAGGGGTAAATTGGCATCTTCACCAGTTTTCTTTTAGAAAAATCCATGTTCCTCTACTTCGACCCCACTTTTGGCGCAGGGTCATGCCCATTTATTCTCCTTTCTCCTGGATGATGTAGCGTATTCATGTAAAGCGGAAATGTCAATAATCAAAGCGCTATGATCTCTGATGCCCATCCAACCAGAACTTGCAAATGGTGGAAGCCAACTTCCAAAACGCTGAATGTTTTTTACTAGGATCTAGACAAATTATGGCAAATGAGGTACTCAAAACTAAAAAACCATCTATGGGACTCAAACATTCATGGGAATCTGATGAATTGAAAAAAAACAAATTCAATGAGCCACAAGCCTTTCAAACATAGAGTAGATGAATCATTACTTGGTTTTTGACCAGAGTGGATCACAAAAAACACATTGAAAGAGATTAACTACTTCCCTCAAATCGTTGTGTACAATATCATGTGCTCTTCATACTTCACAATGGCCGCGTCGCAGACCTAGGGACCTCTTTTCTTCTTCCATCCCAATGTGAGGGTCCCTTCCCTTGAGGCTTCAACACCAAGGCCCGCATAGGGGAGGGCCTGCTTGCAATTCACGTTATTCGTGGAGGCTGATTTGAATGCCACTCAATGAATTCCCGTCTGCTCTATCACAGTGCTATTGATTGAAGTTGTTTTGAATGTAGTGGAGGACGTTAGATAAAGAAAAACTCGGAGAACCTTCGTTTGTTGAAAGTCAAACCTCATTTTAAAAAACATAGTAGTGTGAAAAACAACAATGCAATGATTTTTTTTGTGAGAACGCAGCTGGAGACTGCACACAAGGGTTCCAATTCTTGTTTTCAATTTGCATGCATTTTTGTTGTTATCTTCATTTTCAATTAGTTTCTATGGCATAACACGTATAACATGGAACGACCTGATTCTTTCTCAGGTAGCTTTTAAGGAAAAATTCATGGGATTTAATGTCTGGATGTTCTCCAACAGCTGTTTGATCGTTGGGGCTGTTGATTGAATGTAACCTTTTTCTTTCAATGTTGTATGCTTCGCTCAATATATATGCAATGAGAGTCTTCAGGTGAATGGGGTTTACTAAGCAAAGCTAGGTTGCATGCAAAGACATCGGCCCCGGCTGCAATTTGTGGATGGTCAAGAGCATGTATCTACATACGATAGTGCCAAGGGAACGACAAAGGGCTCCACCATTAATGAGATTGGCCGTCGAGGCCCATGGTTTACTTATGAGAAAAAATGGCCGCCTTATCAAACTGCAGCAAGCATTGGGGCCACGAGGTCGATCTGCCCTTTGGTTTTCCTACTTGTTGAATGGCACCCATGGCATCTTGATCCTTTGGTGAAGGGATTGGATGGAGCAACCTGATACCCACCATGTCCATAATTCAAGATGTTGTGTCCGCATGTGCTGAAAAGGGCACCAAATACCCAAACCACTCTCATATTGTAATTGTGTATCCAGTTTCCACAATAATAAAGACGGTGTATCCGAGTCCGATGTATTTTTAATGGCATACCATGTCCTCGAATTCTTATAACCGCATATCCACACCGAATGTTAGCAACTGGTCGTGATTACACAGACACAACCCTAGTGTGTATCGTCGACGAAGTGTACGTGTCATTCTGTCGTACTCGCCAAAAAAACGTACTGGTCTGTTGGATTACTTGGAGTAGCATTGTTTCCAACAACGCCGTAGAGGAATTCAATTGGTCGTTAGCTAGACAATTGATAACCGCTCCATCGCGCGGTTCATCAGCCACCGCCACGCTCATCGTGTTGTGCGGCAACGCTCTGCTGCCTGTGTGAAGCAGCGGCAGTTCGACGTTGAAACCCACCCGGTTCGTACCCTTTAATCTTTGAGTTCGCAATTGTTGGACATCCTTTGCATTGCCCAGTGCCATAGGGCACGCCCTATCCACAACTGACTTGGACCCGATGGACGTAGACCGTCCTCTACCTCCGATGGACGGCTGGGGAGATATCCCACACTCTCAACGTGGCCCTTGATGTTTGGACATCACCTCTCCGCCCAACATAACATGCAACGAGGCCGAAGCTGCCTGGCGTCGAGTGAAGGCTAAGTGGGATGGCATCTATGCCTGTGCAACACCCAGGCCGCTAATCATGTGTTGCATGATGGGTATGCGGCCTTTGACGGGGATACCCCTGTATGCCAAGAATGATTGGCAGCCGTGGGTGCAGATGCATCGAATGACCTTGTCGCGTATGTAACCTCATGGTGTCTTTGTTCATAGTTCACGCTTTTTATTCACCGCATACCCATGTTGAACGTTATGCAACTCATTCACATATGCCATGTTTTTTACACCATGTTGAAGCAAATCCATCCCATAACAACACCAAATACATAATGGGACATGAGTGCATTTCTTACATCATTCAGGTCCTTCATGTTGCATATGTAATCCTATGGGTTCTTTCTTGATATGTTTTCTTTTTTTCAATGGAAAACCCACTAAGCACTTTGGATACTTTTTGTGAAGTTGTGCTGAGTATGAAAGGCCATACCATGGGGAACACCAAGTACAACATAGTGGAAGTGTGAACATGGTACAAATGATAATCTTTCATGAAAGTTTTTGTCGTAAAAAGAACCTACTCCTGCATGTACTGCTTTGGAATACCACTCACTAACCAGCTTTGAAAGGAGGGTGGCAGTGAAAAGATCCATGCCATCACCTCACGGGCAGGACAGAGGTGGCCTACAGGACATCCTGCAATACGAAGGCCATACGCACGGCCAAAGCATGCATCGTCCGTGATTCATTCAACGGCATCACAGAAAACACTGATGGGATCAACGACTTCACCAGTGGAATCGTCATCTTCTGCCAAGGTGTCTTCCATGTCCTGGCCTTTGTGGCATGGGCACATGTATATCTTAATGATGTGTGCACGCTTATGGCTTGTCCAGATCTTTGAGACCAAGCATGCTGAACAGGCTCCAATTAAGAGACCAGTCACGAAGGACAGATCACAGTGTGATGGGTAGTCCATGGCAAAGGTTGACTTGGTATACGATTTATGTTTCATAAAGAGAACGAACAGGATGACCAGGGAATGCCCCTTACACTTTGGAATGGGCAAACAAAATGTTTTTTCAAGGGAAATTAACATTGAACATCCAAAGCTGGCATTACATCACCAAACACAAGAGAAGCACCACTCAAGCATTGTCACCACACACTCTCTCTAATCGGCATCCTTCAAAAAGTTTCGTCATGACTGAAGCCACATGTTCTCTGGCCCACATTCTGTACTTGTAACCTAGTTCTTCCACAGTATATTGGGGGCAAAGTGGTACATGGCCTTGTGTAGTCCCACTCCCTAGTCCTGCACACCATGGTCACACCACAAGGAGGAATACTAGACTTTGCATTACACATGAATTGAGTGTAACATATGGAGTAATAGATGCACTTAACATACCCGTCAGACGCCATCATTCTCCTCCTCATCGTAGAAGTCCTCTGGGACATCATCCCACCGCCATGTGGCATGCCCTCAGAGGCCTACAGGCGGTGGGAGTAGTCGTGGGACTATTGACTGTGCTTTAGGTTTTCCTCTTCACTCATCCACTGGTAGGCTTCATGCTCCTCAGGCTCAGAGTCCTCATCCAGGATGAAGCATTCGGGATGGTAAACGTCCTCCTCTCCTGAGCCATAAGATGGAAATTTTGGGTGACCGTACTCGCGGTCGTCGTCGTCGGAGACGTTGATTGTCTCACTTGTTGCGGTCTTGTGCTGCAAACCAGCAGCAGGTGTGTCTACTCCGCTGGTACTGCCATTGGGTCTTTCTGTTGCTGCTGTTGAAACAACTACTGCAACTTCTACTGCCTCTATCTCTGCCTGTGTGCCACTCCTGGGCCAGCACTTGGCATATGCCTCCGCGCGCACTACTAATTCCGCTCTCTCCATCCGCTTTTGCAACGCAGCTTCTGTTGTTGTCGCTGCTGGTGCCACTGCCACTAGGTAAGTGCACCTGGACATAGTGTGGCCCCTTGGGCCACAGAGGCGGCAGATGTTGTTTACTTTCTGACATTTTTTGTTGTTCAGCTGCTTGCTGTGCGGCCTTCCACGCCCACGGTGTGGACCCGGCTACGTCCAGACAACCCCCTCCAACAGTGTCAGCGTGGTTGGGTCGACGCATGGCATCACGTTGTTGTACACGCACCGGAACATTATCTTTTTTAGGTCAACGTCACACAGTGGCTCTGGCGGCTGCCCCCCACCGAGTAGCACTGCACAGGCGTGGACGCACGGCTGGCAGAACTCTTTCCATACCCCATAGGAACACGATCTTTGGGCGATGTCCACGTGCCGAACATGGTTCGATGTCCCGCGCACCGTAGCCATCTGGAGCCCCTCCTCCATGACGTTGTACCCATTGCTTAACACGGATGCGTTCAGTAGCCGGCCTCTATGTTTGGAGCCAGGTCGCCCTTGCACGCTCTTGCCTCTTTCCTATGTTCAACCATCATGCGCTGCACCCACACAAAGATTGAGACAAAGCAGTACAAGGGGTGTAACTTCCGCACTTCAAGGATGCAAGCATTCAGAGACTTAGACACATTGGATGTCATGTGCCCACCATGTCCAATGGGGCATTACACTTACATCTATCGCTCCAACAGGATGCCTTCCACTCCACCTCTGCCAAACAAGTACACAACACAGCATGGGTATTGCTACCTCATGATCTTGCATCGCTGAAACTCCGCAATGGTTAACAAGTGCGCCAGGCGCCAACACTACAATTCAGCACGCTTGCCGTACCATTGCCACACATTTTGCAAAAGGTGCCAGGAATTAGTACGTGTGCGTGTCTCTTGGCAGCTTGTTTCTCACTACATTCATGAGCTCTTTCTCCCTATCGCTGATGACGGCACTTCCCTTCTCTGTTGCGGTTGAATACGCAATTGCAAGGTGGAAGCAAAACCAAGTCCACTGCTCCTCATTTTTAGTGGGCACGAGAGCCCACGCCATTGGCACAACATGGTCGTTGGCCTAAAAATGTTGCGCCACCAACAAGGTCTGTTGGTTTTCTTCTTCAGAAAATGTCCTGTCCATCGTCAAGATGCATCGGGAGTGCTGGAAACCGAGCACTGTTGCGCCAAGGGCCATGAATGCGCGGTGAAATACGTTTCCCTCTGTCGCCTCAGTGACAGCATGGACTTGGCGGTCAACTCTCGCAAGCTGTAGGAAGCCAAAAAATTACAAGGAGTGCTTGAGGATTTTTGGAAACGAAAGGAAACCATTCACATTGTACAAACAACTGCTATGTAGCTACCTCTTGTGAGTACGCCAAGAACACAGATCATGACAACGTACGAGACCCAAGCAGCTTCTCTTGGGCCACTACCTTCACGCAGTACAGTGTGCCACGGTCCACGTCCTTTCTGGTCACCTTTTTCACCAGTGCCTCAAGACTAGTGACATCCGTACAGGGGTTCTTCTGTAAGGTGGCCGCAATGTGGCAGGACACCCACTTCACACTCTTTGCTGGATCTCCACGGCCGTTTCCAGCACCAGGCACAACGTGATGGCCGTCCTTCTACTCGGACACCTTCACCAACCCACTTTGCATAAACACATGGGCGCACAAAATCCAGGGGCAGTCCTTGTCCTTGAACTGGGAACAATGGGTTGTGAACCTCGTTGGCTCACTCCGCAACCAGCGCACGGTCATGCGGTTCTTGATCAAGTAGTTGTCTACAGCCCGAAGACACTCGGCCATGCCAGTGAACTCAATCCCCCCCCCCTGGGAAGGCGCCATCCACCTTCGTGCGTTTTGGGGCTCTTTTTCCGGGCTCATCGTCAAAAGACACTGCAAACATGAACTCAAANCACTCCGCAACCAGCGCACGGTCATGCGGTTCTTGATCAAGTAGTTGTCTACAGCCCGAAGACACTCGGCCATGCCAGTGAACTCAATCCCCCCCCCTGGGAAGGCGCCATCCACCTTCGTGCGTTTTGGGGCTCTTTTTCCGGGCTCATCGTCAAAAGACACTGCAAACATGAACTCAAAGGAAACATACCAAGTTTAGCTCGACAGAAAAACACAAACGGGGTGTACACTACTACAAGCAAGATGAGCCAACACATTGTTGTTTTCCCTGGAGTGGTTTGTCCCCACAGGAGCCTAGCCGTAGCTTAGGGGAAGTAGGCTTCTCTGGTGACAATAGGATGACAAAGACTTCGGTGTCCAAGTTCGCATAAATAAATCTGATGACGGGCAGGGGGGAATAGACACTTGGTTCATCCAGAAGAGGGCTTGCTAGCGACGGCGGGGGACACTTGAGAGGGTGGTTGTGACCCTGCCCACCTCCCCGCCTATGGGACGCATACCACCGCAACTGTGCGGCCATAGTGACTGAACATGGGTACAAAATGAGAAACCTAACTAGTTAGAGCAGGGGATACCCACTAGGACGCTCACCTTGATATAGGACGTCCTCAGCCATACTCCTCGGCACCGTGCCAAGGCGTTGCTTGGTACCAAAGTGACTAGGGCGATTCCGTGAAAGGCAGTGCTTCATCTAACTCATTTTCTCCGACAGAAGCCAAGGGAAGGGGGGGCAAGCATGCCAACTTCTGCACGACATACATTGCGCTTAAACCAAAAAATGATTGGCTGTCAAAGTCACGCACCGATTGTCGATCGAATGTTCCACGTATGCCAAAGAGGACACGTATATGCCAATTGGCGGCACCGGGATCTGTTCTACCAAGTGCATGCGACTTTGGAGAAGTCGAGAAGGTGCATTTTCCAAATAACAAAGGTGAAAGTACAAGAGAACACTTCCCCTTGCTATAAGAATCTAAAACTACATACCTGTTCGAGCTTGTAAACAATGTTTTCATGATGTATGTCCAATAGCAGTGTACGACTCCACTCCGACACGCTACAATAGTAAGATCTTTACAAACGTGAAATTGCACTGCCCAAAATGTCGACCAAGTTTTCAAGTTGTGCGCACCAACCTAAAAAACAAACATGGCGCACCCATCATTTTCAAAAAGCAGCGGGAAGCCTGTATGTAGATCCTTTTTTCTAGGTCTGATTCCGTTGTGAGTAGCGCTTCTATTCATGGGTATAGCGTCACTATCCTTTAGTACGCCGAGTATGTCATGCAAAGTTTTTCTACCCATGGGCATGCCAGCTTAATTGTGCATGTGATGCAAGTATCTGAGCTATTAGGCCCGAAGGGGATTACGTGTTGCGCCGAACGGAGCGTAGATGGTCAACAGGTAGAAGTTGCGAGGCAAAACACAATTTAGAATATAAGACACTTGAGCAGTTTATGATTAGCGGTAGGGCACAAATGCTCTGGTGTCCATCGTTTTGATCGTTATATCCACTGTGTCCGTAGTCAAAAATGAACTGACGACAGTGTCCAGAGTCGAAAACGAAAAGGCGGCGCTGTCCATAGACGAAAACGACGTGACAGCGGTGCCTATGTTTTTTGTTGTGCAAGCGAATACAGAAACAAAGGACAACTGTACCCACGCCCTCAAAGTCGGACTTTGCCGACATCGAGGGCAAAATGGGCGACGCTGCCATTGGCATCACCGATGTCAGAAGTAATCCTGTCACGAGTTTTGGAGGTCACAAGTGCAAACTCCAAAACTCGTGACAGGGTGCACCGTATCTCGCAACCACTCCCCCAACATCCGACAAACCCACTAGTAATACTCGGGGGTTTGGGTTGTATTTTTTACTTGCACGGGCATTTCCCGGGCCCCGCGGTAGCGAGGTCCGGCAGATTCCCTTTCTTCTATTACACGTGTGCCGCATCTTGCAAACCTCCCTCCAATATCTGACAAACCCCCTAGTTATAATGGGGGGTTGTGTTTTATTTCTTACTTGCCTGGGCACCTGCCGGGCCCTGCGGTAGCGGGGCCCGGCAGATGCCCTTTTGTCTATCACAGCGTACGCCAAATCCTACAAACCCCCCAAACCAACGAAAAAACCCCTAGCTTAAATGGGGGGTTTGGCAGGGTCATCGCGAGCTCGCAGAGAGGTTTCGTCGCGGAACTCCACCTGCGAGCTCGCGATGACCGACGAAGCTCAAAGTCAAAATCCATGTCAAATGTGTTATACACATGAGATAGGCATCAGGCATGCCCGTTTTTGCTCGCACGACAATAAACATGGGCACCGCTGTCATTTTGTTCGCGACTATGGACGCCGCTGGCTTTTCGTTTTTGGCTATGGACTCCGCGGTCTTTCCATTTTTTACCATGGACATCGTTGCTTTATCTGGCAAAACGATGGGTACATTACCACTCCGTCCTTAGTGGTAAGTGTGCTTCGATGGCAAGTGTCAAAATGATCAAACATATACATACATGTGTCCAGTTATGAATGAAGCATAGTCGAGGTCATTGGGTCGAACGTCCAGCGATGCGTGCGGAGTCGCATCGTGAGTCGCCGTATTCGAAAAAGGTCCACGGAGAAGAGGGGGTTCTTCAAAAATCAGCGGTGAAGATGCGAGATGTATCTTTACAAATCCATATTCGTCTCGGTGCGTCAAGAATTTGACCAAAAGGTTGTGACACTTCTGACCGTAGGTTTGCAAGAGTGGTCAAAGCTGTGAGAAGGTTCGGGAATATCCACTGAGAAGGGGGCAGTTGGCCTGTTTTCCGTCGAAAACCGTCGAAGTGAATATCACTGTTCTCGCAACGCGATGGGCTGTTTGTGCAATAACAGAAATGCCCATTCGAATAGATTAGGGACTTGTGTATGTCCCTTACGTAACACTTTCTCCCCTCTGAGCCGCGACATCCAGGCACGCGTAGAAATGTCGCCCGATGACGGCAGTAGTAGCCGTCGATGAGATGATCAATGTCTTTGAGGTTTTCACAGGGTTCCCAGCTCTTATGCGCGACGTCGTGGCCGTGCCACTTAACAAGATATTCTTCCATCTTGCCTCGTCGGTGGCCGATGATGTCCTTGATGATGTACCCCGTGTCTTCATCCACTTGAACGAGAGGCTAAGGAGGGACATCTATGCCAGGGAAATTCTCTGCCAGGGATCATGGTAGTGCTTGAGTCCGCTAACATGGAGCACCGGATGAACTTGCATAGTGTCGGAGAGTTTGAGTCGTACAACCACAGGGGTTTGCATGCGCTCGATCTCAAACGGTCCCAACCATCAGGGTTTGAGCTTCAAACAGTCGGATCCGCTGAGCTTGATGTTTGTTTAGCTAAGGAGGACTTTGTTGCCAGCGGCAAAAACGTCATCGTTGCGATGTCGGTCAGCTGTTTGCTTCATTGCTCCTTGCGTCTTTGCAAGAGTTTATCGTGTTTCCTCCCAAATGGTGGTGAAGTCACGGCGTTGAACGTTGACCATAGGAATGTTACTCTGGCTTTGTAGTCTAGCTGGTGTGGCGGGAAGTTTTCTATACACCACTTCAAATGGAGATTTACTTATTTCTATGGAAACTGCCGAGTTGGATACGATTTCAGCAGACGGGAGTTTTTGTGACCAATCCGTCCCGTGAGGCTTGCATAGTGTTCTGAGGAGTTGTTCAAGCATCTGATTTGTTTGCTTGGGTTGTCCCTCTGTTTAGGGATGAAATGCGGTTGAAAGTTTAATAATGTTGCTGTAGCGAGTCATCATTTTGCGCTAAAAATGGCTTGTTAATCGACCGTCTCTGTCGCTTGTGATGGTTCTCGGTACCCTGTGTAGTCACACGATGTTGTTTAGGAACAACCGTGTTGTTCCCTTGGTGGTGACGGTGGACGATGTTGGGATGAAGTGGGACATTTGGAAAACCTGTCAAGGACCACAAGGATTGTGTAATATCCCTCAGGTGTGACCGGTAATCCTATGACGAAGTCCACGGTGATATCTGCCCACGATTCCGTCGGAACAAGGAGTGATTGCAGATGTCCGGGTGGCCTTGTTGACAGGTGTTGGAGGTTTTGCACAAATTGGCCACATCGGATTGCATCTTGTCTCGCCAGTAGTTTTTTTGCCAGCTTCTTCATCATCTTGTCCTCTTCGAAGTGTCCACCTTGTCCGGTGCCGTGGCACTCTTCGAGCAGAAGTTCATCGTTTGGGGGAACTACCACTTGGCGAGTGAAGCGGCGTCTCCAGTAGGGTGCGACGAACGAGATTCTTGTTTCATCACATCCATCGTGCTTGAAGTAGCCTCTTGCGCTCGAGGTATGGTTCTCATTGTAGCTGTAGCGTTGCCATTAAATCTGGTCAACGGCTGACTGCATCCGCCGGATTGATTTTGCCTGGCCGATACTTGATTTCATAGTCAAACCCGGATTCAAGGAACTCTATTCATTGGGTTTGACGTTGGCTAAGGTTTGGCTGTGTCTTTTCATATTCAATGCGTGGTGGTTGGTGCACACAATGCATCAGCAACACTCTAGATAAAATCTCCACGTCTTGAATATGTGCACGAATGCCAGCATCTCATTCTCATGTACTCCGTAGTTGAGTTCAGGTCCTCGTAGTTTTTTAGACATGTAGGTGACCAGTTCTTTCCGTTGCCATGGTCTTGCAGAAGAATCGTGCTAATGGCTTGGTCTGATGCATCCGTAGACATGACGTTTTCTACCGTTGGATCGACTAATCGTAGGGCTGGTGCCGAGGTCACAGCGTTGCATGAAGCGGATAATGCTTTTTGTTCGTTGTCTACCCATTGCCACTCGTTTTCTTTTTTATCGAGGTTGGAAAGAGGCATTGAAACTCGGAAATAGTCTCGTACGGATCACCGGTAGTAATTGCAGAATCCGAGAAAAACCTGAACTTCTTGAACGTTGGTTGGCATTGGCTAATGAGCGACTGCTGCCACTTTTAAAGGATCCACGGTGATCCGTCTGCCGTTGATGACGTGACCCAAGAAATCGATCGAACGATGACCCAAATCGCATTTTGAGAGTTTTCCGAGAATTTTCTCTCTTCGTAACTTTGAGGACTTTTAGAAGATACACATTGTGCTCCTCTGGGGTGCGGCCATACATCAAAATGCCGTCAAGGTACACCACAAGAAAATTGTCAAGGTATGGTCAGAAAATGTTGTTCATTTCCTCCATGAACGTCGCCGTGGCATTTGTTAGACCGAACGGCATGACCGGAGTCGCATTTTAAGAGATTTTTAAAAATTTCTCTTTATAAGAACTTCTAGAACTTTTTGGAGATGTCCATCGTCCTTCTCCAGAGTGCGGTTGTACATTAGAATATTGTTGAGGTACACGAGGACAGAATCGTCAAGGTACAGACGGAAAACGTTGTTCATTTCTGCCATAAACGTTGCCGAGGCATTGGTGAGTCCAAACGGCATGACAGTGAACTCGAAGTGCCCGTAGCGGATTTGGAACACCGTCTTCTTGATGTCGGCGTCTGCCACGCGTATCTAGTGATATCCGTTGCGAAAGTCAATTTCGCTGAAAACTTGAGCCCCTTGGAGTTGATCGAAAAGTTTGTTGGCTCAGGGGAGGGGGTAGCAGTTCTTGATGGCAGCTTCGTTCAACTTCCGATAATCCACGCACATCCGCATCTTGCCTGTTTTAACTTTTACAAATAGCACGGGTGCGGCATATGGTGACATTGATGGGCGGATGAACACCTGACCGAGCATCTCGTCAAGGTCCTTTTTTAGCATGGTAAGCTCGTGATCGCTCATCTGATAGGCCCCTTGAACCGTAGGTCTGCTGCCCATCTTCAGCTTGATGCGACGGTCGATGTCTTGTTGAGGATGTAAAGTCTTCAGGAGTTCATTCGGCGTCGATCAACACGTAGAAGTTGCCACTTTTCCAGTCGACCTACGGATTGTGCCAGTACATGTAGTATCGTCCGAGGATGATTTCCTGATCTCTCATTGGACAAGACCTCCAGACCATTACATCCCGTAGGTCTCCCACTTCTAGTCATAGTGGTTCTCAGAGTCTATGTATCTCTAGTCTCCCCTCGACGGTTTTTCCTTCAAACACCCTAGTTTGGTCTGCAAACCTAGCTTGCAAACCATGTCATTGTTGTTCTTCTATGCCCCATGGCCACTGCTATGGGTTGACGGACAGGTTGGGCATGCACTGCTCCCTTGGAGTAAGTCTCCCAAACCTTGTTCGTGGTGCAAGTCCAAGCGAGACACCAGAAGTGTAGCGCAACGGATAGCATGTTGGACTTAGGGACAACAGGTCCTGCGATCGAGCCTTGATGTGCGCAGGAGGTTTTTTGACCTTCTAGCACAGGGGAAGTTTCTTAGACATTTCTCCATGCATGAGGAGAGTGCGCCACTTGGCGGTCAGTGGATGCGCCAGTTGGCGGACTGGTGAGGTGGTTTGGAGTGACCACCCCAAAAGTGTCACTGCCCACACACCTTAGAAGCCAGGCCTAGGACTATATGTACCAGGCTCATTCCTCATTCTAATTACACAATCTGGCCTTAGATGCTCCTCACAGAGTTGTCCAACTAAGGAACAGTATAAAGAAGACACTGGTTGGTCTAAGCCCCAGGAGTTAGTCTTTGACTAGCACCTCGCGCGAAAGTGACCAAGTGTTAAGTGGACACAGTTGCTAGCAAGTGATTGCCTAGGAACTGCTCAGTGTGGAACCGTGATCCTGAGGGTGATATATTCTCCTAGTTGAAATGCTAGGAGCGGACGGCAGGTGCTATTGTGTCGGCCCTGTTTTCTAGTCCGTTTGCCTCAGGCCGGTTGACA
>SZWC01008024.1:69484-81789 GCA_023375785.1 Penium margaritaceum
GAAGCTCCAAAACAGGGAGAGTGGTTGGTGCTGCTAGAGTCAGGAGATCAAGCTCCTGAAAACTGGCAAGTGGTGCCAGTGCGGCAGGCCGTGAAGAAGAGTGGTGTGCCAGGGGGAGCGGCTGCGCAGGCTGACGCAGCGGCGAGCTCCGACACAGAGTCGGAGACGTCCGAGGCCTCTGAGACCAGCTCGGAGGCCAGTGGCTCTTCAAAAGAGGAAAATTCAACTCCAGGGCAGCCAACACCACAGGAGCAACAGCATGGCAAACATCCACCAGCAATGCAACGTCGCAGCACACGACAAAGAAAACAAACTCCAAAGTACGACGCTGACACTGGAAGCTGGACTGGACTGAGCTGGTCCTGTTTGGCTCAGGGAGAGCCGCTCACTGTGGCTGAAGCGCTGGCAAGGCCCGATGCGGCCAAGTGGAAGGAGGCGGTGGACAGCGAGCTCGCGTCCATCGAAGAAAATGGCACATGGGTGCTGGTGGACAGACCCGCTAACGCTCACGTGGTGGGCTCAAAGTGGGTGCTCAGGTTGAAGCGGAAGCAAGATGATAGCATCGACAAGTACAAGGCAAGGGTCGTGGCGAAAGGGTTCTCACAGCGCGCAGGTTCTGAGTACGATGAGACCTTCGCACCGGTCGTCACGTTTGCCTCCATCAGGTCCCTGCTTGCTGTCGCTGTCGCCAAAGACCTTGAGATCCACCAGATGGATGTGAAGACAGCCTTCCTCTATGGGAAGCTCGACAAGGAGGTGCTAATGGAGGTACCGGAAGGTGTCAAAGCACCCGAGGGTAAGGTGTGCAAGCTGGTGAAGGCGTTGTACGGGCTGAAACAGGCCCCACGGATCTGGTACAAGGAGATGGACAGCTTCATGGCTGAGATCTCCTTCGCACATTGCAAAAATGACCCTAGCGTCTATGTGCGGGAGGAAGAACGTGGCTTGCCACTTGTGGCGTTGTATGTGGATGATCTTATCATGTGTTCTTCCTCGCAGGAGGCCCTCACGGACCTCAAGAAAAATCTGGCCAGCAGATTTAAGATGAAGGACATGGGACCTCTCGAGTACTACCTCGGGATTGCTGTTCACCGCAACCGCAAAGCAGGCACCATCGAGCTCAACCAGACCAAGTACATCATGGACATCTTGAAGCGCTACAACATGGAGGACTGCAAGCCCGTCAGCACCCCCATGCCCTCCGACTGCAAGCTCTCCTCCTCCATGTCACCAAGCAACGAGGCAGACCGGCGGGAGATGCAAAACATTCCATACCAGTCCGCCGTCGGAAGCCTCATGTATGCAATGGTGGGAACACGACCTGACATTGCTTTTGCAGTGGGTCANGCAACGGTCATCCGCATCGACAACCAAAGTGCCATGGCTATGGCAGAGGACGACATGATCTCCCGGCGTACAAAGCACATCGACATTCGGTACCACTACTCACGTGACCTTATCGCCAAGGGTGTCGTGGAACTGGAGCACGTCGCAACCAAGAAAATGCTTGCCGACTTCTTGACAAAGCCGCTAGACAGCGACTTCCATGTTGCAGGTGCTCGAGGAGTCGGCATGGTGGATGCAAGAGATGAGAACTAGAGACCAAGAAAACATACATGCACATGCACAACCTAGAGCTACAGGTTCATGCCGAAGAAAAACTACCACAGCAGGTGGCCTAAGGTGCAAGGGAGAGATTGTTGTTCTTCTATGCCCCATGGCCATTACTATGGCTTGACGGACAGGTTGGGCATGCACTGCTCCCTTGGAGTAAGTCCCCCAGACCTTGTTCGTGGTGCAAGTCCAAGCGAGACACCAGAAGTGTAGCGCAACGGATAGCATGTTGGACTTAGGGACAACAGGTCCTGCGATCGAGCCTTGATGTGCGCAGGAGGTTTTTTTACCTTCTAGCACAGGGGAAGTTTCTTAGACATTTCTCCATGCATGAGGAGAGTGCGCCACTTGGCGGTCAGTGGATNAGGCTCATTCCTCATTCTAATTACACAATCTGGCCTTAGATGCTCCTCACAGAGTTGTCCAACTAAGGAACAGTATAAAGAAGACACTGGTTGGTCTAAGCCCCAGGAGTTAGTCTTTGACTAGCACCTCGCGCGAAAGTGACCAAGTGTTAAGTGGACACAGTTGCTAACAAGTGATTGCCTAGGAACTGCTCAGTGTGGAACCGTGATCCTGAGGGTGATATCTTCTCCTAGCTGAAATGCTAGGAGCGGACGGCAGGTGCTATTGTGTCGGCCCTGTTTTCTAGTCCGTTTGCCTCAGGCCGGTTGACAGTCATAGCTAACAAAGCTGTGTGAAGATCATCCATTCAATAGTGCTAGTTTCGTTCTGCGACTTCTGTATCCTGGAGGCTGAAAACTTAGCAGTCTCGCTGTTTGGTCATCCTCGTACCCCTGCTCGAGTTTTGCAATCTCAGAAACCCTCTACGGCAATACAGGCCATTCATATGGGTGATCAATTGGTGCAGATCGCTCCATGTGGACAAGAGTTGGGCCTTTTATTCCTGTCCTCTGTCGTTTCCCGACTCATTTTGTTACCAATTCCCCCCCTTTTGGCCCGCTGCTTGCTTCGACAATTGCAAGCGATGTGCCCGACTTTTCTGCAGTCGTAGAAGGTTCACGTGTCTCTCTGGTTGACGGCGTCCTTTTCCATCAGAGTCGAGGAGTCCATCGACTGGTTCTCTCCATTTCTAAGATGATTGTGGTTGGGGGGTCGCCAACAATAGGAGTCCTAGATTCGACCATTGTAGTCGACGCTGCCGGTCCTTTCTGCTACTACAATTATTCACTTCAATTCATTATAAATGCCAAAGATAGTGATTGCTCTCTGGATATCTTGTTGAGGCCGTTGTGAAAACGGAGTTCATCAGGGGCGATGTTGGCTCTGGTGATGATCTCGTGGAATCTCTGTGTATATTCCGCCACCCTAGACTCCTGACATAGACGCTGGAGGTTGTGCGCCAAACTTCATTTAGTCCTCCAAAGCATGCAAGCATCGTGCGCAAAAATTCATTCCAGTCGGTTGGTGGCGTCAGTGCGTCTTGCCACTACGGGTCGATCTGGTCCAAGGCAAGAACGCCTACAGTCACCATTGTGAGACGGGCGCCGTGTGCCGTCGATGAAGCTCCGCAGGTCTCCTGCTGCCGTTGGATGATCTTTAGTTCGGACCACTAGTTTAACACCATGCCATGCGAAAGCATAGCAGCGAGTTCAATTTTCTTTTTATCGTCGTTGACCAAAACAGCGCTAATGTACACCTCCGAACTTGTAAGCCACATCCAAATCTTTGGTTGTTTTGAGTTTGCAGAATCGAACAGTTCTAGTGGAGCCGGATGAATGTTGGGTTTGCTCGAGTTGGAATCTTTTCTCAACAAGCACTGCTTTAGGCGCGCTAGTGCTACAAAGAGCCTCCATAACCACGTTGAGTTGTCGAAGCAGGTGGTAGTTGATTCCCACGGTGCAGAGATCCTGTTCTCCACTTCCTTGTTGATCCACGCCCGTCGTCGAATGCCACCAGTCGTCCCTGTTGTCGTCGTCAAGGCTGTAGGTTGTGGCGGCTGGTTCATTGCCGTTGGGTCCATGACCAGATTGGTCGCCAAAGTCATAAGGGTAGTTCCAAGTATCACAAAGTCTGCCATGCCAGCATTTGCTGTCGCTTCAGGGTTCGCATGCATCGACACGTTTTTCCCCTCCATCGCCGAAGAAGTTGCCAAAGACCCGCTGCTGGTCGTCGATTGCGCTCGCTTGCCTTACGTCGTAGTCGCTAAGTCAACGAAGTCTTGACGTGCAAGATGTGCTAACATCTTATGCGAGGGAGTCCTCTGGATGTGTAGAGTAGTCAGATACCTCTCCAGCATAGCTGCGCTCTGATACCAAGTCTTACGCTGAACGGAGCGTAGATGGTGAATATGTAGGAGATGTGAGGCAAAACACGATTTTTGATTTGGGTCACTTGAGCAATTTACAATCAGCGGTAAGTGTACTTTGATGAAAAGTGTCCAAATGATCAAACATATGTATGCATGTGTTGAGTTACGAATGAAGCATAGTCGGGGTCCTTGGTTCAATCGTCGAGCGTAGCGTGAGTAGTCGCATCGTGAGTGGTCGGATTCGAGAAGGTCCGGTGAGACGTTGGGGGTCTTCGAGAACGGTGAAAATTCGAGATGCATCTTTACAAATCCACATACGTCTTAGTGTGTTGACAAGTCGACCAAAAGGTCATGACACTTCTGATCATAGGTTCGCGAGAGTGGTCCAAATTGCTAGATGGTTCGGGAACGTCCACAGAGAGCGGGGCAGTTGGCCAGTTTTCTCTCGATCGTCGGCGTGAATATCCCGGTTCTTGTGATACGATGGGCTTTTTTTGTAATAACAGAAATGCAATTTGGAAAGATTAGGTACATGTGAATTGGAAATGTTTTAGGGCGTGCAGGCCCATGCAAAAATGAACATTAGGAGTGTGTGTGAGTGCGATGCAAGAAGGCAAGAATTTGGCTAGGTCTAGAACCTTGAATATAAGAGAACAAGGAGAGAGTACAGATGAGCCCCTAACAAGCTTAAGCAGGGGCACCGGCAGCTAGCCACACCGGGCCCCATCACCCCTCCTGAACCCAAACGAGTGAGCGGGGAGAACACAATGCGTACACCATGATAACAATAATGGTGGTCTCCTCAAGGCACCGAAACAGCTCTCCTAGTACCCAGGTCTCGACCACCGAGAAAATAGGAACAATGCCAAAAAATCCCGGAATCAACGTCCAGACATCACACACCGGGTCTCCTCGTCGCATCGGTACAGTCGACCAGGTGCATGGGTCTCAACCCACTGAGAAACCTCTCCTAGCTCCGAAGAAGCCAACAGGGCTCCCGGAACGCATCGACAGCGTCTCGCCATCGCTGTCGTAGGTGCTGGAGAAGTCTCGGGACACTCCGGAGGCTCGTCGTGTCGTCACGCCCTCCTCTATCATACATCGCCAACGTGGGTACATGGATAATGCATCGGCGTCAGTCGTGACGGGTGGAAGCTACACAAACCAACACTCTCCCTGGCTGACATAGCTGTCCATGCCAGAACAAGTGAACGAAGGCACGGAACAACAACATATACCAAACCACAATGTGCACCAATAAACCACACACATATACACAAATGCTGTCCATCAAAAATCTCCTCACGACACTGGCACATCATACCAAGTGTCCGGGTCTAGACCATGAGAAGAGTCATACATATGCACACAAGCCAGTGTAATGCACACCATACACATGTCAGGCTGCAAGAGGGTCTCCTCGTGACACTGGTGCAACGGACCAAGTATCCGGGTCTCGACCAATAGAGTGCGGCTATAGTATGCTCATAGCAGAGTATGGACCCCTCTCCATGCATCCCCCATAATGTTGCGTCAGGTCGAGGTCCACATAATACTCCCACTGGGCAGATGAACCTGGAGGCGATGTCCTCGACGGAGATGCTAATGCCGTAGCTGAACAGACCCTGGTCGATGAATCATGTGGTCTCTCCATCATATAGAGATAGCTCCCCCTATCATGTACGAGTCGGCTCCCTACCTCAAAGACGAAGTGGTGTCTCCGGCTACGACTCCTCACGTCGCAACTCCATCACCTGGAGTGTACCAGTCCTCGTGTGGCTGCCAAGGGTCCCAACTCACAGTCTCTCCTCTCTCCGCTCTACCGCGATGCATCTATGTATGCCGGAGGAAAAAGAATGGGCGAGCAGCAAGCGAGCATGGATGAAGTGGCGGAGCTTGCCTGAGGCGAGATAGAGCGTCTTGAGGCACAGGGGTGTACGGCCACAAGAAAAGGACTTGAGCGACAAACGGATCACCACTCATGGACGAAGGTGACGATGGAGCAGCTGAGTCGGATGGATGAAGGTGTGTAATGGCAGCAATAGAATGAGGAGCGGTGACGGAGTCAACAGGAGTGACGATGGTGGAAACTGAAGGCACGCTCAGCTCTGCTATGGTAGTGTCTCCATCGAATGTCATACTCAGAGCTGCTACAGGATCCTCCCTGAGTATGGGTGTGCAAGGTCCTGGTAGTGGAAAGCTCGTGCCAATAGTGTTGATGCTCCCCTCCTCTGGAAATCGCTCAAGCGCTGCCATCACCTCCCGCTACAACATCACGACACGCTCCTGCAAGTCACCGTAATCTGCCTCGAACATGTGGAGGTTTCCCATGTTTGCCTCATGAAGCATAAACTCTGCCTCACTGGATGCTGCACATGCAAACTGCAGTACTTGCGAGTATAGCTCTAGCTGCATCTCTGCTGCTGAAGACGATGGAGCCGGCGCTGCTGCATCCTCCTGAGGGTCAACCAAACTTGTAATGTGCTGAGATGCTCGAACATCGGATGCAGCTTCAGGTTTCGCATCCACACCACAGCTCGTGTCTTTCATACAAGGAGACGGAGGAGTCCTCGGAGTTCGTGGAGCATGAGGAAATGTCGTTCGTGTAGGTACTGCCACTCTCAGCGCCGATGTGATCAGCAAGGTCACCAACACTTGAACACGAGAAGGCAGAACTTAGCTCGTGCTGACGAGGTGACTCCATTCGCATGTACGAATCTACTCAAGTGTTCTCAACTGTCGCCGTAGTGGATACAGGTGCGCAGGACTCCGGCTCAACAATGCCCGTCAAGGCAACCAACAAGTGTAGCTGGCGCTCACGCACTACCTTGCCAGGAAGGCTGGTCACTGCCACCTGCTCGATGATAAAGTGAGGACCACCATGTGACTCCTTCATGTGTGTCGCTGCTCTGTCGTGTGTACAAGAACCTAGAGACTCAGGGAACATGGATGACTCCTCAGGCCGAAGCCGGTCCTTAGGTAGGGCAGATGACACCGTGAAGCCTGCTGAATTTGCTATAGCACATGTCCCAATGACATCTCTAAGAAATGCTACTCTCAAGAATGCCTCAACCTCTAAAAGACCAGCTGGCCGACTCTGCTGATGCATTGCGACCGTTGTAGTCCTGGTGTGAGACTTGGTGTCGTACTGGTGTGAGTCTCGTACGCCAACGTTCCAGTAAATCCGTAAGGGGCATCCCGATCTGCACAATACTCTTATGCCAGCGCCAGGTTGCTACCGGTCGGAGTCGCGAGTCCACCTAAGCACGCGGGACCAGCACTCCTGATGCAACCTGCTGCTGTAGAACGTCTGGCTCCTGCCCAAGCATAGATTTTGACCTCAATGACATGCACGTCCCTAGCACTCCAACATCCACCGTACTGGTGTGAGTCTGCTATACACTCTTCCCCAGAAGTCCGTTAGACGCATCCTGATCCGTACGGGACTCTTGTGCTACCCCTGGGCCTCCACAGGTCGGAGCCGTGAGTGACACCGTCCAGGGACGTCGTACTTGCGCTCCTCCTAATGTCACCTGCAGTAATAGAAGATCTTGATCCAGCCCAGACAATGACAGGCAAGTCTCCACCATGAACGCCATGCCGTGATCAGACTCTACGCCATGTGTTGTCATCGTATCATCTGAGTCTGCCTGAGCGGACGCTCGGGCACCACGGCCTGGCGCAAGTGCGGATCCTGTCGCTACGGTCACAATAGGAAACACGCGGTGACCACATTCCCCCTTGACAGGTGTCGCAACGGAAGCTGAGGAGGTGGAGACTGTATCAAAACCGGTACGAGTACGGCGTGTGGAGCGCGGATATCGATGTCGCGGGGACACACGACTGGAAAAACTACATGAATACATGTCATTACGAGGTGGCGTTGTGGTCGGAGGAGAGTGGAGGATCGAGAGGATGGTGGCACCCTGGGACATGCCGACACGTGAAGTTGAAGGGACACCATCAAATGAGGAAGAAAGAGAGGATGAAGGATATGTGGTCGAAGAGGCCGTCGACAAACTAGTAGCAGAAGTACACTCAGTGACGATGAGGTCACAAAGCCGCTGCACCATCTATCGCAGGCCGTGGATCTCGGCGATCATGCTTGCCAAAGGTCCAGCTAGGGGATCTACTAACGCCGGCAGATCCGTACACTGTGGAGGACGCAGGCTCAGACGAGGCTGAAGCCAAGGTGGATGCCTGCCGCGAGGGCGCGTCCAGGAGTGACGCCAACCATGACGTCCATCACCATAGTAATAGTAGGCGAATGCACAAGGCGCCTGCTCAAGTTTTTGCGCACTCGTCTCGTGCGTTGGACAACAGATATGTGCTAAGGGCACCTACTCTCGATGGTAAACACCCAGAACCGTAAGAGGATGAGACCAGACAGGACGTGCTGCACTACCACAGCAAGCCCCGACAATAGAGTCTAACCAGCTACGCTTACTTGTGTTGCTGCCACTAATAGAGCGACGACTGCTCCAAGACCAAAAGAGGTGGCGGGTGAAGGTGTGGCTGCTGCTCAAAGCGGTAGATAACCCAGCCCTCGGAGATGGACAAACTCGAATCTGCCGTCAATCATCCTTTGTTTGTACACCAATTCACGGGCCCCAGGGAGATGCCAGTCCACGATGCATCTTGGAAAACGGAGATGGCCGCCGACAACACAATCTGCTCTCGGCTAGGAAGGTGATGTTGAAAAATTGCCCCTCTGCATGCCCAAGTGCGGCGCCGGGAGGCGCTGACGAGCCGCCAGAAAGTGGAAACGCCGCTCCGGCGGATCTGGCGACTCAGCAATTACTTGGATCCTAAAATGAAGGGTTGCCCCTGAAATTTGACGAGTTGCCAAATCTAGTGGAAGTTGTTTCGCCGGAATCGGACAAGTATCGAGGGAGATATGGTCCTCCAAAGTTGGGGTATGCCCAGCGGCTCTGGGAGCTGGCTGCGACTCGAAATCCGGTCGATAATTGAGATTATGACTAGCCCTATAAATGCTGTGATCATGTCCATGTTCAAAAACTAACGCAAAACGACGTTATTCCCTTCGCAAACTGACTGTCTCTAAATTCCTGCTCACATAGCGTGAGGCGACCAAAAAGCTCACGCTCAGTCTCAGATTCACCCAAAACAGTAAACGTGAACCACTAGAGATGATCAGACAAACGTCGGGACTGCACCACGCGGATCTCATCCTGACAAAGGGTTATGGGCCCACAGGTCTGAACGCCTCCAAAGTTCACGTCTTCCGCAGCGCACGGGATCGTCATCTTGGACGTCGTCGTGAAGTTCTGAGAACTCGTCAGAGTAGCAGTTGTGCACATAGCGCAGAAGGAGACGCAACCCATTCAGAAGTATGTGGGCGGCCCGGGCTTTGGGCTATGGAGGTGGCAGTTTGAGCTGCACCTCTTGCATAAGGGGCTGCTGGATTTCATGTTGGGAAAGGAGGTGCTCATAGAGGCGACTGCTACGGACGCGGAGAAGCAGGCCTTCGAAAAGAAGAACACGGAGGCGCTCATGCTCCTGGTGTCCGGGACGGCCGAGTTGCAGTGGGGCTACTTCCAAGGCTGCAAGGTGGCAGCTGAAGCTTCGCAAAAGCTCTGCGCCATCCACCAATCCAAGTCGCTTGCAAACAAAATCTTCGCGATGAAGCGGCTCCTCACGGTGAGAAACGAGGAGTGAGATGATGTCATCTCCGCCATGCAGCAAATCAAGTCGCTCGCCTCGTAATGCAATGACGTGGGGTGGAAGATCGACACGCAGCTGCAGGCGATGGCCCTCCTCATGGCCCTACCTGACAGTTGGGGCTCACTCATCACTGTCCTTGGAGGATGGTCGGAGGACAAGCTCACCTATGGCGATGTCGCGGAGTACATCCGCAACGAGGCGTAGTGATGGAGCTGCGGGGAGTCCTCGTCTTCCTCATTGGCCCTCGTCACCAAAACACGCGGTGGCGGAAGTGGGGGCCGAGGAAGTGGCGGAAAGGGCGACGCCAAGAAGGGTGCCAAGAAAGGTGCGTGTCGCAACTGCGGCAAGGAGGGCCATTGGGCCCATGAGTGCCCGGAGGAGGCGAAGACCGGCTGCAAAAACAGCAAGGGCAGGTCGCTCCTCAACGGCAACAAGAACCACTTCCTCAAGAAGGCCAACAGGCGGTGCCTGGATTCCGGGGCCGAGGAGCACACCCAAGTCGAGAAGGTGGGGTTCGTCACATACGAGAAGTCCTCCAAGTCAATGGTGGTCGCGAACGACAAAGTCGAGCCGGCGGCCGGCCAAGGCGACATGGAGGTGGAAGTCGTGGTGGGCGGTAAGGAGCTGTGCACAATCCGTGATGTGCAGCACGTCCCCGGCCTGGCTGACATCCTGAGCGTTAGCCGCTTGACAAACAAGGGGTATGAGGTGCTCTTCCGTAGGAAAGGCGCAGTGGTGCGCATCGACGGCGACGGCGAGGTCATGCTGGAGGCGAAGCGCGAGGGCGGTCTCTACATCGTGGAGACCAAGGTGGTCCCCGCGGCATCCGACGGAGCAGATTCGCAGGAGCGCGTCGTCAACATGGCCAAGGGAGGAAGCGCAGATATGGAGCTCTGGCACCGACGGTTGGGGCATTCGGCGCCCGCAACCGTTAAGGAGATGGCGAAGCGCGACATGGTGCGCGGCCTCATCATCGACGGTGCAGATGCAACAGCAGATGCAGCAGCGCACAAAAAGTGCGAGCCTTGCATTTTGGGCAAGGCGCGGTGCAAGCCGTTCAACGAGAACGCGGCTCGTGCAAAGGACCTGCTGGAGGTCATGCACAGCGACGCGTGCGGACCGTTCAAAATGCCATCAAACGCCGGCTTGAGATACTTCATCACCTTCATTGACGACTGCAGCAGAAAGCTCTACGTGTACTTCATGAAGCGGAAGGGCAAGGTCCTGGACCGACTGAAGGAGTACGTCGCAGCGGTGGAGAGACAGACTGACCGAAAGGTCAGAGTACTACGCAGCGACAATGGCTGAGAGTACGTGGGCTGCAGCGGGTGGATGAAGCAGCAGGGCATCAAGTGGGAACCCACTACGTCGTACTCGCCACAGGAGGTTTGGAGCAGGCGCAAGCCAAACGTGGCGCACCTGAAGGTGTTCGGGTGCAAGGCGCACGCGATGGTGCAGGCGGCGCAACGACGCGATAGCAAGCTGGAACCGCGGGCAAAGCCGTGCTTGTTCCTCGGCTACGAGAGCGCGCAAAAGGGGTATCGGCCCTGGGACCCGCGCACGCA
Organism: Penium margaritaceum; assembly: GCA_023375785.1. Classification (NCBI taxonomy): domain Eukaryota; kingdom Viridiplantae; phylum Streptophyta; class Zygnematophyceae; order Desmidiales; family Peniaceae; genus Penium; species Penium margaritaceum. The sequence goes on from SZWC01008024.1 coordinate 80,621, forward strand.
AGAGATCATACGCAACCGTGACGTCGAGTTCGACGAGCAGCAGAGCTTCAGCAGCAGTAGCAACGACATGAGCGTCGGGAACACTCCAAAACAGGGGGAGTGGTTCCAGCTCCTTGACTACGAGGAGGAGCCGGCGGACGCGGAGGTCGATGATGCGGTGTCGGAGCGCGGCGGTACAGNGCGCAAAAGGGGTATCGGCCCTGGGACCCGCGCACGCAAGAGATCATACGCAACCGTGACGTCGAGTTCGACGAGCAGCAGAGCTTCAGCAGCAGTAGCAACGACATGAGCGTCGGGAACACTCCAAAACAGGGGGAGTGGTTCCAGCTCCTTGACTACGAGGAGGAGCCGGCGGACGCGGAGGTCGATGATGCGGTGTCGGAGCGCGGCGGTACAGCAAGTGCAGCAGCCGACGCGGAGGACTCCGACGATGATGCAGCTGGGTTGGAGATCCGGCGGAATGATCCGTCGAAGGAGGCACCGCGGGTGCCGAAGTGCGCACTCCCGGCGGAGTTCGCGTCGGGCATCGGAGAATAATCCTCCAGACGCGCCGCTTGTCCGGTTGATGGTTCACCAGAGCGGGAAGAATCCTCAGGAAGCCGTCCGGTCGATGATTCACCGGAGCGGGCTGAGTCGGAAGGATCGCAGCAGAGCGACGAGACGCCGCCAAGACTGCCGCGCCGCAGCGGGAGGCAACGGAGAGCGGGGAAGCGTTTCGACGCAGGCACCGTTCGATGGATTGGAATGACGTGGTGCATGCCGGCTGCATCAACGGAGCCGACGACCGTGCAAGAGGCGCTTGCGCGGCCCGAGGGAAAGCAGTGGGACACTGCCATCAAGTCAGAGTTGGCGTCCATAGCTGAAAACAACACATGGCAGCTGGTTGACAGGCCGAAAGACGCCAAGGTCATCGGCTCCAAGTGGGTCTTCAAGACCAAGTTCACGAAGGAAGGTGTGGTTGACAAGTACAAGGTGCGGCTCGTGGTGAAGGGGTATGCATAGCGCAAGGGCGAGCACTACGATGATACGTTCGCCATCGTTGCCAAGTTCACAAGCATCTGGGCGATCCTTGCGGTGGCAGCCGCGAAGGACATGGAGCTCCACCAAATGGACGTAAAGACGGCCTTCCTCAATGGCATCATCGACAAGGAAATCTACATGGAGGTGCC
>SZWC01008024.1:81905-104377 GCA_023375785.1 Penium margaritaceum
TATGCATAGCGCAAGGGCGAGCACTACGATGATACGTTCGCCATCGTTGCCAAGTTCACAAGCATCTGGGCGATCCTTGCGGTGGCAGCCGCGAAGGACATGGAGCTCCACCAAATGGACGTAAAGACGGCCTTCCTCAATGGCATCATCGACAAGGAAATCTACATGGAGGTGCCAGAGGGGGTGGAGGCGCCGGAGGGCAAGGTGTGCAAGCTGCGGAAGTCCTTGTACGGGCTAAAACAATCGTCCCGTTGCTGGTACCAACAGATGGACAGCTTCATGGCACAACTCGGCTTCAAGCGCTGTGAGGCAGATCACAGTGTGTACGTGCGGCGCAGCAAGAAGCTCCATCAGATTTTTGCACTCTACGTGGACGATTTGATCTTGTGCTCCTCAGACCTGCCGAGCATATAGCAGCTGAAAGAGCAGCTGAACAGCAGGTTCCAGATGTCGGACATGGGGGAGTTGGAGTTTTACCTCGGGGTGAGCATTACGCGGAACCGGAGGGCGCGCACGCTTGAGCTGGGGCAGGCCAAATACGTGGCCGAGGTGCTGGAACGGTACGGCATGGAGGACTGCAAACCAGTGTGCAGTCCTATCTCCACGACCTGTGAACTAAGTGCGGCAATGGCGCCGCAAACAAAAGAAGAGCGGGAGGATATGACAGGGGTACCCTACCAATCGGCGGTGGGCAGCCTCATGTACGCCATGGTGGCGACTCGACCGGACCTGGCCTACGCGGTGGGCCAAGTGAGCAGGTACGTGGCCGATCCAGGGCCACTACACTGGCAGGCGGTTAAGCGCATCCTCCGCTACCTACAGGCGACGCGGCACGCGCGCCTGAGGTTCGACGGCAAAGGGTGGGCGGACCCTTTGCGTCTAGTCTGCTACACGGACGCAGACTACGCTGGGGATGTGGACAAGCGGAAGTCCACATCCGGCTACGTGTTCTTCCTCGCTGGTGCAGCAGTCTCGTGGTGCAGCAGGAAGCACGACTGCGTCGCCACCTGCACAGTGGAAGCAGAGTACATCGCGCTGGCCGAGGCGGTCAAGGAGGCGGTGTGGCTCCGCAGATTGCTGGGGGAGATGGGCGTGTCGCAGCTGGAGCCTACGGTGGTACAAGAGGACAACACCGGCTCCATCTCGGTGACCAACAACCCGACGCAGCACAGGACGACGAAGCACATCGACGTGCGTTATCATTACGCACGGGACATGGTCGAGAAGGGGCAGGTGGTGCTGCAGCACTGCAGCACGCACAACATGCTTGCGGATTGCTTGACCAAAGCGCAACCCGCGGACCGGCACGCGATGAACGTAGCCGGACTTAGGATGACCAGCAATGACGGGCTGGAGGGCGCAGTGGAAGATGAGTGAGAGCAAGCAGGAGCAGCGGGCATGGCATGTGCAAGGGGGAGAATGTTGAAAAATTGCCCCTCCGCATGCCCAAGTGCGGCGCCGGGAGGCGCTGACGAGCCACCAGAAAGTGGAAACGCCGCTCCGGCGGATCTGGCGACTCAACAATTGCTCGGATTCTAAAATGGAGGGTTTCCCTTGAAAGTTGACGAGTCGCTGAATCCGGTGGAAGTTGTTTCGCCGGAATCGGACAAGTATCGAGGAAGATATGGTCCTCCAAAGTTGGGGTATGCGTAGCGGCTCTGGGAGCTGGCTGCGACTCGAAATCCGGTTGATAATCGACCGGACCGAGTAACAAAAATACCATCTGGAGAAAATGCTCCGATAGGCCTGCCGAGGCGTCCGGTGGATCCGGTTAAAATTCTGACTGCAGGTCCACGGACAGGTTTCGAACCTCGTCACACCCCATCACCAAACGCGACCCAAAAGTGGGTAGAATGCATGGAAACAGTGCAGGGGACCCCCACACCATGTGAAATGGGATATGCGCCTTGGGAAAGGCGCTTCGCACGTGAACGAAGGCGCCACGGTGAGTTGCGGCGTCAGGCTTCTGTGGTGGGTGAGACCTGCGCTTCGGCAAGCATAACTTGAGCTACGCTTGGCCGAATTGCGCACAGTTTGCTGCGTTATAGAGATCATGACTAGCCCTATAAATGTTGTGATCATGTCCATGTTCAAAAACTAATGCAAAACGACATTATTCCCTTCGCAAACTGACTGTCTCTTAATTCTTGCTCACATAGCGTGAGGCGACCAGAAAGCTCACGCTCAGTCTCAGGTTCGCCCAAAACAGTAGACGTGAACCACTAGAGACGATCAGACAAACATCGGGACCGCACCACGCGGATCTCATCCTGACAGGTGAAACTGCAATCGCTGCTACGTCGCTACGGAAACTACTGTTGCTGTAGGTGTCGATCAGATGTCGGGCTATTCCATGGTCCCATACAGTTTGTATACATATATTCTTTCTCTTACCCTCACCCCCTTTTTTCCTTCTTTTGCCCTCACCCTCCTCTGTCCGTCGGCCGACGGGGCCGACAAGCCGATGGGTCCCTTCGAGGGGCCCCTTGGAGGGGCTGGATGGGGCCTGCCGAGGACCCCCTTGAGAAAGGGAGGGGGGCGGGGGGCAGGGGGGGAAAACAGGGCCAACGGGCCCCTTGAGAGGAGGGCTACGAGGCCCTCCTCGCTTTGGCAGCGGCAGGTGTAGCTGCTGCGGTTGCTACTGCTACTGCTGCCGCTTCTTCTGCTGCTGTTGCTGCTATTGCTCTGCGCAGCAGTTGCTATTGCTGCTTGCTACTGCCGCCGCTTCTGTTACTGCTGCTTGCTACTACTGCCACTTTGATTGGCTGATGTCGCCATTGCTACTGTTACATACTGCTTCTGCTATCGACGTTGTTGCACGTTGTTATTGCTGCCACCACTACAGTAGTGGCTATCACTGTTGTTGCTACTGCTATATGCTGTTACTGCGGACGCCACTGCTGCAGCGGCTGATGCGCTGCTGTAGCTGCTGTTGTTGTTGTTGCTACGTGGCACAGCGGTTGCTTCTACTGCTGTTGCTGCCACCTGTGCAGCTACTGTGAATGCTAGCAATGGTCGCTGCTATTGTTGCAGTGAGCGGCTGCACAGCGACCATTGCTCCTTTTGCGTAGCACTGCAACTACCGCGCCTGCTGTGTCTGCTGTTGCTGTTGTTGTTACCGCCGCAGTCGCTAATGTTGCTGTGAGCAGCTCACCGCCCCTGTGGCGTTCAAGTGCAGTCGCTTTACACTCCCTCACAATACTGCCAGTGTGGCGCCATGTGGCGCATTCTCTTTGAGTTTCATCCACTACTACTGCTTCTGCTGCTCACACGCCCCCTTTGCTCTCATACCAAAATGGAAACATTTTATGGCGTGCAAGCCCATGCAAGAATGAACATGAGCTCTGTGTGTGGCTGCGATGCAAGACGGCAAGAATCTGGCTAAGTCTGGAACCCTGAATATAGAAGAACAAGGAGAGAGTACAAATGAGGCCCTAGCGGGCTTAAGTAGGGACCCCGGCAGCTAGCCGCACCAGGCCCCGTCACCCGACTGGCGACGACGAGATGGCAAGAGCTTCGTCGACCTCAGAAGGGAGGGCCAAAAGAGGAGAGGAAGGGAATGATCCCCCTCCTCTTTCCCCTCACAGGAGAGGGTAGACAATACAGAAGGGAGGGAGAGGACGCCCCCCTCCATCCCACCTCGTTTAGAGGGAGAGGACAGGGCCACCCTCCCCCTCCTCGCTCATGGTGCCGATAGTGCCAAGGGGATGGAAAGGGTGATGTCTCCCTCTCCTCCTCATGTATGGCACCGACGGCGCCCAATGGGGTGAGGCGAGAACGGGTTTCCGCCCCCCTCCCCCCCATTGCCCATAGCGCCGACGGCGCCCAAAGGGGAGAGGAGAGGGTGAGCTTTCTCCTCCCCCTTTCGTCCATGGCGCCGACGGCGCCAAGGGGGAGGAGAGGCTTGTGCCTCCTCTCCTTTGCTCACGACGCCGACGGCGTCCAAGGGGGAGAGGCGAGGGCGGGCTCCCCACCCCCCCTTCTCCCGTTCTTAATGGCACCGACGGCGCCCAAGGGGTGAGGAGATGGTGAGACTCTCCCTCCCCCGCCTCGCTCATGGCACCGACGGCACCAAGGGGGAGGAGAGACCCATGCCTCCTCCTCCCTTTCGTCCATGGTGCCGACGGCGCACAAGGGGGAAAGGAGAGGGCAGCTCCCTCCCCCCCTCCCCCACCCCCCTCCTAGGGTGCCGACGGCACCAACGAGGGAAGAGAGGATGAGGGAACCCCTCCCCCACGGAGCCGTACGCGCAGGAGGAAAAAAGTGACTCTCTCTCCCCTCATCCATGGTGCAGGCTGCTCCAGAAGGGGGGCGGAGTGGCGGGTTTCCTCAGCCCTACCTCCAACGCCCCAGTGGGGAGACGAAAAAGGAGGATGAAATTTCCTGCCTCCCTTCCCCTCACGTCAAGGGGATGATCCCGGAACGCGTTGACAAGGATATAACAACAAAGTGGACAAAAGGAAACGTGCACAAGAAGTGCAGTCATTTCTTTGCCAACACGCTGACCGGAGGGTCGTAAGTTCGACATGTTGATTCCTGAATGGGCAAACTTGTCCGCGGCGACAACCTGACCAGTCGCCATGACTGGCTACGACGACGACGGTAGGTATGTATGACAAGAGCCAGATCCAAAAGCTAGTTTTCCAAATACGTGACGGTCAGCGATGACTGATAGATTGATCTGGCCGGCTAATCTGACCTAACACATACTCCGATGTAACGTAAGAGCCCATAGCTGTAGAGAGCGATGACGTCGCGATTACAACAGGCGCGCAGTTTTTGTATCTTTTCAAATATGCTTTATTCGCTCGTCGGATTGTCATCAGCTCATTAGCATCGACCATGGTATGGAGAACAGGACCTTCGATTGAACCAGAGGGGAGATAAGACGGTCAGAGCCAACCGCTAAAAGATTTGAGACTGTAAAAAGGTACAACGGCCGATCGAGCCTGGGCGTGAAAACGACCGCCCAACCGTTTAGGTCGGCGTACGGAGCCGACCACCGCTACCAGGGCGGAGCTTCCGGTAGGCTAGGAAACCAGGTAGCCTTAAATACTCTTCCTCCATAAGAACCCGGCGCATGTGCTACAGAAAAGGCCCAAACCAGGACTGTCTGGTCAATTCATCCTTCCTGAATTTTTGCCTCTCGGATCGGGCACCTTATGGTGACCTACAGAAACAAGACAGTTTCTTGTACTTGAGCCGGTTTTGACAGCCAAGTGTCTCGCATCTCAGTTCAAGCTCCAATATGTTTTCAGAAGTTCTAAAATCAAAAAGCGCATTTTCCTAAATGCAAAATAGGGGAGAGTCGATTGTCTTCCCAATGTACCACCAGGTGACTCTTGGAAGATTCCAAGCATATGAAAAAAAACGAGCACTTGACGTACCACAATTCTGGTCATTTTTCATGAACCCTCAAGTTGAGGAATTTTATGTCATCCGTGTTAAAAAAAATTGAAACGGTGAAAACGTTTGTGTTTGAACCCGAGTGTGTGGTCAAGTTGATCATGGGTTTCGACGCTGGAGTATAAAAGCTTTGGTTGAGCACTTCCAAAAATCAGCAGTCCTGATTTTCTTTTTCTTATCCATTCCGAAGCACAAAAAGGAGGAAAATCGGCAGATTTCCATGTCGTGAACGGAATTCACTTGGAAATGCTTCAATTTGAGACTTTTTGTATCGGCAGTGCCTATGTTTCTGTGGATTAACCTCATAGTTGGGGGTATTTTGTGACAAAACCTGGATGGGTTGACTGTTCAAAAGTCATGCCAGGGATCAATACAGGTTGTACATGCGCTAAACAGTCTTGTTTACGCAAAACAACGACTACAATGTGTACTTGGTTGTCTAACCACAATGGTGACATGCATCGAGATGAAATCTCGATGAAAAGTAATGAAAGCAGCGAACATGCTACCACTCGATGATCACCTACTCGTCGCAACAATGCAAAATGTGCAGATTGCACAAAACGACTGTCGATTGCACAGTTACATGGGCGTCGATTACATCATTGACGTAAGTGCCCATTGCACTACAAGCAACAGCAAAAGTGCTAGTTGCAAGAGTTTTGTCGGTGTCAAAAACACCTCTGGAAAAGTGCCAATTGCACTTTTGTCACAAATGCCAAAAGCATACGTGATCTTAGCACCGAACGCACTGCTCATGGTCGACGGAGATATGAACGAAATGAATACCGATTGAGTATCCACATGGGTGTCGATTACACCAAGGATGCTGGGTATTTTCATTTGTGAGTGGATATTGATAAAACAAGAATGTGAGTGCTGATCACACTCAACACACACGACATGGTGAAAATCCCCGCACAGGGATCGAGCGTCCAATACTGACAAGTGCTGGTTGCACTCGGAGCATGACCAACCTAGTAGATGCAATTGTAGCATTCATGAGAGTGTCGAACACACAATCGCAATGAGCGTTAAATACATGGCCGACGAGTGCGTCGGTTAAAGCAACACGAGTGTCGAATACACCATTGTCGTGAACGTTGTTTGCACGATTGATGAAAGTTGTGGGTTCCGCTTTTGTCGTGGGTGCGAATGCACCACTGATGCGAGTGTCAAACGCACTATGGCCATGATTTCTGAGTGGACTAGCTTTGCTAGTGTTGATGGTACAACACATGTTACAAGATGCCGATTGCAACAATAACATGGGTGACGATAGCATCCCGTTATACCAACTACCGAGAACTAGCCAACTTGTGGTCTGGTCAAGCTAACTTACGGTAGACCACCAAACAAAAGCATACGATCTTTGCACAAAGTGGTTCTACAGGCAAGTGCGTCAAGTGCATGATTTGAAGCACCAAAATACGTCGTGTGACGTTTGCAACGCATCTTGATGACGTTGAGGATGGTCACAATGTCGACTTTTTCATACAGAAAATCAAGAGGCATGTCTGAAAACAATCACGGACGACTTTGGTGATCAGATCTATGCCCAAACGGCGTGACAAGAACACCACAATCTTGATCGCCACCGACAGTGACGACCAATGGAAGTTAGAAACTCCGTCCTGCCGATAGCAGCCTGGAAAGGTTCTTCCAAAAGAAGTACGAACCAAATTTTTACGGTTAAATCACATGTGTGACGAGGACGGGTTCCTCAAATTTGGACCATGCCAAAGGTGGATGAAATCCTCCGTATCCATAAATGGAACGTGCTACAAAAGCCTCGTCGGTTGAGCATCAGTTCCAAAACATACACAGCTTGCATGATCGCAGGAGGTCAGAGCGCATAACCAAGTGTTGGAGACAAACCTCCTTTCAATACGTCAAGGTATACGATTCATACCATGGTACTTCAGCCACTTGAAATTGGGTACACGACATGCATGAAAGACGTGCACGACATGCACGAAAACCCTTGTCAATTAACTACTGGTGCGTCGATCACATCAAGTTATGGATAAGTTAGATGGACAAATGATCAGAATGGTTTTGTGGTATCTGATCAAGCTAACGATATCAGCTGATATTTTGGATAAAGATGGCGACACCATTTCGCTTAACAAGTGGTTTGGTGGGCGCAAAACGTGTCCTACAATAGTTGCACGTCCCATTGCGCTGCAATGTTCAAAGGCCAATGTGATCGGTTGATGACTAAGCCAGTGTCATGACTATGTCATGCGATGTTGAACAAAGGTTTTAGCACGCCAGCTTTAATCTTAGATGGTTGACATCATGCTACCAGTGCACAGTGCGTACTGGATACATCAGTACATTTCGAAGGTTCTATGCATCATTAGTTATGGCCAACACCAACATTGGTCTGTGATTGAACGTGTCAAGGATGATGCCTTTGAATACACACTAAATGGCGAAAATTTCGACATACTATCACTTGGTGAGTGATGCATACAAATCGTGGTACCCGACTTGTATTGGCGATGAAAAAGTACATGAGTGTAACGACAACCTATTCAAAAGACAAGGATGATTGTCAGGAGAGGTTGTAAATGAGTCAGAGAGGGGCACAGACTCTTCGATGGGTCCTCAACAACTTGAGACGCCGCAGTGCGGTGGCCGAAAATCGCAAGAGTCAATTCTAGAGTATGACAAGATCGACAAATGTCACATGTGAACAAGTTTGAAGGCGACACCTTCAGTCTATCATCACTCGATGAGCGAATATGTCATGGACATTGATAGACAAAAGTGTGTGAACCGATGTCGGTAAGACGAGTTCACCCACAATTCTATGAAGATTCCATTTCAAAGAAAACGAGCGAAACTCTTTTTCTATGAATGGAGTCCCAGAGTACTCTAACGATCTCATAGTTGTCTAGAAGCCAACTACAACATAGTTGGGATCACAAAAAGGTCTAGGTTTTGTGTCTAGAACTTATGACCATGGAAACAACTTATAAGCCGATAGCTTTGTGCTAACAGTGTGTTAGCATCCACGTCTTGGTGGTCAGACTGACCACATAACGAGTCATGATCAACATTGAAACAAAGTAACGACCAGTGTGTCATAAACAGATGTTGATGTGAAAGGCCGCTTCAAGATGGGCCTTGGGAGACGATATCTCTCTTCAGATCCTTCGGATGTTTTAAGAAACGCCTCAAAGTTGATGGCATCGTGACATGATACACTAGTCGTGTACGTCACGCTCTTCAAACATCATGCGGATGGATTGTGATCATGCAAAAGATATGGTATAGCATTGCCTATGCGATATCAATGAGCAAAATAAATCAAATATCCAATTTTTTGGAACAAAACCATTCACTGAGAAAGATCATGATGACTATGATGTAGTCGAAGTATGCTCACTGACCCGAAAGTTCATGGTGAAGCGGCTCAAGTCCCTTGGTTTTGGGGATGGTTTCATTGATGTACATTGTCGAATGCAAGTACAATGTGTTTTTTTATGTCACTACGATGATGTTCAGGATTGTTGTGGTTTTTCTGATGTCTTTGATTAGGGCGATACCCTCTTCAAGTGCCTCAGATAAGGCATATGAAGAATACTCTATTGAGTGGAAGTACCGAATGTATACAATAAAAGACTTCGATGCAACACAAATTGTTGCAACTTGGCGAACACAGTCCATTGACGGGTTCTCAAATAAAACTCTTAAACACGATTACATAATTGCATGAGTATATAGGAACTAGTCGTTGCAGGATCACCGGATGTGATTCGGAAGTGTTGAATCATAATCACATGGAATTGACACCCTAAAGGTGTTCGTCCAACTTGTACCATAATGATTGTGATCATGGTACATCCGTTTCGTTAATACCTTACACTGAACACTTTGTTTATGGATAGAATCCATGGTCATTGAGATCGGTTATCTCAGCTAACCTAGTTCAAAAGCACTGTGCTTTTAACAGGGACATGAGTGGCAGCCTGCGGTACCCATTTTAGACAGAAAAAAGGGGATGATGGTTGAAACCAAGATCATCTAGTCGGAGCATTGTCGCGTCTAATGACGGACGTTGACGATAACTGTGCATGCCAGCCGACCAATGCCGCCTCCTTCAATTATGAGTGCAATCTTTGAAAGGAAAAACAAGTGTGCTCAGCAACCATGCCTTAGGACCTTGGTACCTCCCAACCCTAAGATAAAGCCGGCATGCAAGTTGCATGGGCTTAGTGGAGCTTGGTTGAGTTCAGCCAACCAATCCACGGGTGTTAAAAGAGGTCAGATAGACCAACGCGTGGTCATGAACACGTGGTTGCAAATTGACAGGACCAATAGCCGGATCTTGAATTGCACGTATTGACAATGTTGCGGGGGGGTACCACCTCGACAACAACCCCTTGTGTTGGTGTGTGTGGCTTCCCCCTGTCACGAGCGACGGAAAGGAGAGCAACGTTACAGGAGAGCGCAACGACATGGTCCCGGATGCGGACCCCGGAGACACCGGTGCGTCGGCAGGTGGTGGACCACCCACTCGGAGCTGATCGATGACTGCGCCAGCGTCGTGGATGCTGCCTCGGACCTCTTGCAGGTTTTCTGCAGCCTATCCTTGATGCGGATGCAGCTGGCACCGGAGCTTCGACGAGTGGTGGCTCCATCCACCAGCAGCTGCCAGAGAGCTGCCACGACGCCCTGGGTGCTTGCCGGGGTGCTTTGCGGTTCTTCTGTAGATGCTAGAGTTTTCTCGGTGGACTAGCTCTTGAGCCCGATTTGCATGTTTTGCATTTTCTGTCCACCGATCGGTGCCGGACTTATGCGTGTGACCAGTCGTAGCATCCGGCTTGAGATTCTGCATCTCTAGGTTCAGACGGCGTAGCGTTCTGATTCGTCTGCGCAGAGTTACGGCCAAAACAGTGTTTTGGGCCGGTTTTAGGACAGACCTTGCATTGCTGCGTGCGACACCTGTCGTGCGCCGCGGCAGGTATTCATGCTGTGGACTTGTCATTTGTTATCTCTCTCTGCAATTATATCCAGTTTGAGTTTCCTGACACTCTGTTCGTGTCCCTACCCAGACCCTTGCAGTTTTGTCTCTAACTGGTGACTGTTGTCACACGCTGACCTGGCGCTGACGCCTAGTGTCGCGGCAAGTGGTTAGGAAGGTTCTAGGAAACTTCTCATGGTATCAAAGCAAACGAGCCACAGCTCGTTGCGTTGTGCAGCAGAGACGCAGCAGCAGAAACAGTAGTGAGTGGCAGCAGCGGCAGCCACCCATAGCAGCAGCAACAGATCCTGGAGGGACCCACCGCCACTACGTTGTTGCGGAGCGGTGGAGGTAACAGAGACAACGGCGGCATCTACAAGCAACAGCGGCCGTAGCAGCAACGAGCGGTGGGAAACACTTGCGGCGGTAGCGGCTACGGGCAGCACCCACTACAACAGCAACACCGGGTGGCAACAGCAGCCGTGTCTGGCTACCGGTGTATACACACACAAAAAAAAACATGGGAGGAGGAGAAGCAGCTCGCAGGAGAAGCAGCAGCTTGCGGAAGTGGCGGTTGCGAGCAGTGAGCAACAGCAGCAGCAGCAGCAGCAGCAGCAGCGGCAAGTAGCTGTAGTAGCAGCAGCGGCGTGTAGCAGGCGCAGCGGCAGCATCAGCAGCAGCGGCGGCATCAGCAGCAGCGGCAGCACCGGCGGGCAGCAGCCGCAGCAGCGGCGGGCAGCTGTTGGTTTGTGTGGCTTCCACCCGTCACGACCGACACTGCTTGTTTACCGATATACCCACATTCGGGGTATATGGCAGAGGAGGGCATCACGACACGACGGGCCTCCGGACTACACCGTGACTTCTCCAGCACCTACGACAGCGCCGACGAGACGCGGTCGATGCGTTCCGGCAGCCATGTGGGCTTGTCAGGAGGTAGGAGAGTTTTCTCGGTGGGTTCAGACCCGCGCACCCGGTTGACTGTACCAGTGCGACGAGGAGAACCGATGGCTATTGTGGGGCTTCCGATGTTTGGAAAGCCGTCTGTGATGTCTGGACGTTGATTCCGAGATGTTTTGGCACTGCTCATATTTTCTCGGTGGTCGAGACCCGGGCACTCGGACAGTTGTTCCGGTGCCTCGAGGAGACCACCTTTGTTACTCTCGTGGTGTACGCAGTGTGTTCTCCCTGTTGACTCATTTGGGTTCAGCAGGGGTGACAGGGCCCGGTGCAGTTAGCTGTCGGCGCCCCTATATAAGCCCGCTAGGGGCTCATTTGTAAACTCTCCTTGTTCTTTATATTCAGCGTTCCAGACTTAGCCAAATTCTTACCGTCTTGCATCGCACTCACACACAGAGCTCATGTTCGTTCTTGCATGGGCCTGCATGCCCTAAAATTATTTCCAATTTGGTATCAGAGCACAGGGGGGCGTGTGAGCAGCAGAAGCAGCAGCAGTGGGCGGAACGCGAAGAGAGCGCGCCACGTGGTGCCACGCCGGTAGCAGCGTGAGGGAGCGCGAAGCGACTGCACGTGAACGCCACAGGGGCGGTGAGCCGCGCACAGCAGCAGGTGTAGCAGCAGCAGCAGCAGCAGCACCCATTGGCAGCAGCAGCGTGCACGAGCAGCAGCGACGCAGCACTAGCTGCGGCCGTGGCAGCCGTGGCAGCAGCGAGCAACAGTAGCGAGCAGAAGCAGCAGTGTGCAGCAGCAAGCAGCGTCGCAGCAGTAGCAGAAGCAGCAGCAGCAACCGCAGCAGCTTTAGCAGCAGCAGCAGCCGCAGCAACAGCAGCAGCAGCAGCAGCAGCAGCGGCAACGGCGTGCAGAGGAAAAGAAGAAGAAGAAAAAAAAAAACAGCAGCAGCAGGAGCAGCAGCGGCGGTAGCATCAAGCAGCAGCAGCTGCTGCACAGATTAGCAGCAGCAGCAGCGGCGGAAGCAGCAGTAGCAGCAGCAACCACAACAGCTGCACCCGCCGCTGCAGCTGCTACTGCTGGAGGGCCTCGCAGCCCTCCTGTGAGGGCCCCCGCCCCCTCGGAGGGGCCCCCTCGTCCCCCATCAGGGGGCCTCTCCAAAGGGGGGGAGCCCTTCGGCCCCTTTCGTCCCCCCCCCCTTCCCCTCCTTTAGAGGGGGCCCTCGGAGGGCCCCGTCGTTCCCCTCCGAGGGGCCCCTCGGAGGGGCCCGTCAGCCCCGTCGGCCACCCGACGGAGGGGCCGACGGTGGAGAGGGGCGGACCCCCCCCCTCTCTCGGCGGCCCCTCGCTCGCTCACTCGCTCACTCAGCGAGCGAGCGAGCGAGCGTGAACGGGTGGGAGGGCCGGACAGGCCGGACCCACCCCCCCCCCTCCGCACTCCCTTTGCTCTCTCCTTATCTTCTCTGTTCGCCCATCTTATGGGTAATCGAGAAAAAGGGGGGAGCAAGTGATAAAATACGAAAAAGGGGTACGCCTTTCAACGTCTGAGAAAAAAGAAAAGGAAAAAAAAAGAAAAAAAAACAAAGGCTAAAGGCGAGCAGAGGGGATAGCCAAAAAAAGGGGGGGTGGTGGGTGAGGGCACGACAACCATGAAAAAGGGCCGAGAGAAACAAAAAAAGGGGGGGGGGAATCGTCCAAATCCTACCGCCCCAGCCGCAGCAGCTTTCGTCGCAGCAACAGCGGTGGCTGGTGGAGTTGCAACGACTACTTGGTGAGGGGCGGTTGCAGTTACATTTCTACTTCGTCCTTCCCAGCTGACGACAGATTGTGCGTCAGTGGCTATTTCCACTTCGAGACGTGTCCTGGACTGGCGTCTCCCTGGGGCCCGTGGATTGGTGCGCGCATTTCACCCCATAGGATCGACGGCGGATTCGAGTCTTACCGTCTCCAAGGGTTGGGTCGTCTACCACTTGGAGCAGCAGCCACACCTGCAGCCGCCACCCCTTCTCGTCTTGGAGCAGTCTTAGCTCCATTCGTGGCAGCAGCATTGGTCGCCGCAGCTAGTCAGACTCTCGTCTCCAGGTGTGCTGTGGTATTGCAGCTCTTCCCGTCTGGTCACGTTTGCTAACCCGGACGCCGTGACCTCCAGGCGTGATAGTACCTGTGGACCTCATTCTCTCCCGTGGCTTGGTGTTTACCACCGGGAGTAGGTGCCCTTGGCACCTATCCATCGTCCAGCGCACGAGATGAGTGCGCGGACGTGTGAGCAGGCGCCGTGCGCATTCGCCTGCTACTACTATGGTGATGGACGTCATGGTTGGCGTCGCTGTTGGATGCGCCCTCCCGGCTGGCATCCACCTTGGCTACAGCCTCGTCCGAGCCTACGTCCTCCACAGCATACGGATCTGCCAGCGTTGGTAGATCCCCTAGCTGGACCTCTGGCGAGCATATTCGCCGAGATCCGCGGCCTACGGCAGACGGTGCAGCGGCTTTGTGACCTCGTTGTCACTGAGCGTGCTTCTGCTACTTGTTCGTCGACGGCCTCTTCGACCACATCTCCTCCATCATCTCCTCCTTCTTCATCCGATGGTGTCCCTTCAGCTTCACCTGCCAGCCAGTCCCAGGTTGACACCATCCTTTCGATCCTCCACTCTGCAATGACCACGCCGCCACCCCGCGATGACTTCTCTTCCAGCAGTCGTTCCAGTCAAGTGACTCTACGACGTCGTCGCCAGCGCTCCGCACGGCGTGCTCGTGCCGGTGTTGATACATCCTCCACCTCCTCGGCCTCCCTTGCTGTACCTGTCGAGGGGGAGTGTGGTCACCGCGCATTGCGTGATGCGACAATAGCGACAGGATCCACAGTTGGGTCGAGGGGGAGTGAGTCTGATCCCAACATGGAGGTCAGGGTGCAGACTTGCGTATCATCGAGCTCGACTTCCACGTCCGCGCTGGATCGAGATATTTTACAGCAGCAGCTTGCATCAGGAGGTGTCCAGGTCCGGCGTCCGTGGGCGGTGCCACTGGCGGCTCCTACCGGTGGCGGCCCGGCGGTGGCACACGGGTCCCGTACGGATCGGGATGCATCTTTGGGAGTTTTGGCGGAGTTTGTGCAGCAGGCTCACACGAGTACTGCGGAGGTTCCAGTGCAGGAGATATGCATGTCATCGAGATCGACATCCATGCTGGGACAGGAGCCGGACGTTCTGCAGCAGCAGGTTGCATCACGAGGAGTGCAGGTCTCATGTGCCTTGGCGGTGCCACTTGCGACTCCGACCAGTAGCGACCTGGCGGCAGCAGAGGAGTATTGTGCGGATCGGGATGTCCCATACATATTTCCAGGGGCATTGGCGCACGGGACTCATACTAGCCCGACAGCGGTCGCTGTACATGAGCAGAGTCGACCGGCTGGTCTGTTAGAGGTTGAGGCGTTCTTGAGAGCAGCAGTTCTCAGAGATATCACCGGGACATATGCTGCAGCAGACACAGCATGCTTCACCGCCTCATCTGCACTACCTGAGGACCTGCTTCAGCGTGAGGAGTCGTCCACCTTCCCACAGTCTTCGGGTTCCCGTTCCCATGACGGAGCAGCGACATACATGACAAAGTCACATGATGATCCATACTCTGTCATCGAGCAGGTGGTAGCGACTTGCGTTCCCGGCGAGACAGTGCGTGATTGCCAGCTGCGCTTGTTGGTCGCCTTGACGGACATTGCTCAGCCGGAGCCCTGTACACCTGTGTCCATTATGGCGGCAATCGAGGACACTGGAGCAGATCCATGCATGCAGACTGAGTCACCTCGTCAACAAGAGCTGAGTTCTGCCCCCTCGATTTCACCTCTTGGTGACGCTACCAATCACATCGACGCCGAGAGTGGCAGTACCTGCACGGACGACGCTTCCACATGCTTTACGGACTCTGACGACTCCTCCTTCTCCTTCTCTCTCGGCATGCGACCGCTCACTCCTCGCATGACAGACACGAGCTGTGATGTGGATGCGACACCTGCAGCTGCATCCGATGTTCCAGCGTCTCAGCACATTGCGACCTTGGTTGACCCCCAGGAGGATGCAGCGGTACCTGTTCCATCATCTTCTGCAGCAGAGATGCAGATGGCACTGTACTCACGAGCTGTGCAGTCTGCATGTGCAGCATCCAGTGAGGCAGAGTTTATTCTACACCAGGTTGACATGGGCCACCTCGACATGTCCGAGGCAGATTATGCTGATCTTCAGGAGCGTGTAGTCATGCTATAGCAGGAGATGGTGGCAGCGCGTGAGCGATTCTCAGAGGAGGACAGCATCACTGGTACTGGCAGGAGTCTTCCAGTAGCAGCAGTGATGCTGAGCGTGCCTTCGGCTTCTGCCATCCTGGCTCCTGTCGACCCCATCATCGCTCCTCCTTCATCTGCTACAGTCACGCACCTTCATCCACCCGAATCACTTACCCTTTCTTCATCTTCATCTGTGAGTGGTGATCCGGTTCGTCGTTCCAGCTCTCCTCCTCCGGCGGTACACCCCTGTGCCTCAGGGTGCTGTATCTGGCCTCCGAGGCCAGCTCCGCCACTTCATCCACGCACGCGTCCTGCTCGTCCATTCCCGTTCCTCCGGCATACACAGATGCATCGCGGCAGTGCGGAGGCAGGAGAGACTCTGAGTTGGGAGCCTTGGCAGTCACGCGAGGACTGGTATACCCCAGGTGATGCAGATTCACGTGAGGAGTTGTAGCTGGAGACACCACTTCGTCTTTGAGGGAGGGAGTCGACTCACAGGTGACAGGGGGAGCTGTCTCTACATGATGCATACACTACATGACTCATCGCCCAGGATCTGTTCAGTTACGACATCAGCATCTCCATCAAGGACATCGATGCCAGGTTCATCTGCCCAGGGGGAGTGTTATGTGGACCTCGACCTGACGCGACGCCATGGGAGATGCATGGCGAGGTCCATGCTCTGTTCTGAGCATGTACAGCATCCCGCATGTGCCTCACGCTACGTGCATGCACAGCTGCATACAGATGGTAGCACACTGTTGGTCGAGACCCGGACACTTGGTGCATTGCACCAGTGTCACGAGACCATGTGATCGTATGTCTTAGTGTGTCGCTATACTGTGTGTGGCATTGTGCATGCGAGCTGTTGGTCGAGACCCGGATACTTGGTGCATTGCACCAGTGTCACGAGGAGACCATGTGATCGTGTGTCTTAGTGTGTCGCTATACTGTGGGTGGCATGTGCATGCGAGCTGTTGGTCGAGACCCGGATACTTGGTGCTTTGCACCAGTGTCACGAGACCATGTGATCGTATGTCTTAGTGTGTCGCTATACTGTGGGTGGCATGTGCATGCGAGCTGTTGGTCGAGACCCGGATACTTGGTGCATTGCACCAGTGTCACGAGGAGACCATGTGATCGTGTGTCTTAGTGTGTCGCTATACTGTGTGTGGCATTGTGCATGCGAGCTGTTGGTTGAGACCCGGACACGTGGTGCATTACACTCGTGTTACGAGGAGATCCTCCCTTGATCCTGTGTTTGGATGATGATACTATTGAGTTTGATTGCTCGTAGTGGTCGAGACCCGGACCCTGGTACCGCCAGTGTCACGAGGAGACCATCTTGTTCCATGACATGTGTATGATGTGCATAACAGTGGTTTGTGTGTGTGTGCATCACTCCTCTCATGGTCGAGACCCAGACACTTGGTGGGCTGTGCCAGTGTCCAGGGAGACCCTGGATGGATAGCAGACGAGTGTGTGTGTGTGAGTTTGTGCGAGTTGACTCATGCATGTTATGGCTTGCCATGCATTGTTGTTCCATGCCTTTGCTCATTCGTTCTGGCGTGGATGGCTATGTCAGCCAGGGGGAGTGTTGGTTTGTGTGGCTTCCACCCGTCATGACCGACACTGCTCGTTTACCAATATACCCACATTCGGGGTATATGGCAGAGGAGGGCGTGACGACACGACGGGCCTCCGGACTGCACCGAGACTTCTCCAGCACATACGACAGCGCCGGCCAAGCGCCGGCGCTTGAGCCGGCGCGTGCCGGCCAAACGCCGCCCCCCCGCCGGCTGAGATGGGCAGGGGAGGCCGACGGGCGGCCTCCAGCCGGCTGCACGCGAGGAGGTGAGCAAGCCTCCCCCTCCAGTGTGCTCGCCGCGAGGGTCGAGCCAGACCGGAAAAAAGGGAGGGCCTCGAGGGGAGCACCCCAGAAAACCCCAAAGGGGGCACCCAAGGAGGTGGCACCATTAAAAAAATATAAAAAAGAAAACAAAAAAGAAAACAAAAAAATAGGGAATGAGTCTTGTTTATGTTTTTTTTAATTATTTTACTTTTTAGTGTGGCTTGAGGCCATTACCGTCGGCTGACGACGGGAACCGCTGTAGCAATAGCAGCCGCGAGAGTCATAGCAGCAATAGCGACAGCGAAGGTGGCTTGAGGCCACAGCCGTCTGTTGACGACGACAACCGGTACAGCATTAGCGGCACCAAAGGTGACTTGAGGTCGCACGTGGCGATAGTTGCGCCATCGTCAACGGGTGCAACATTGTAGCAACACACTACGGCTGAGGTTGTCACCTTGACTGACGACATCGCAGCCCGTCTAAGAGACGTTGCTGCACTCGAATCCCTCTGCATGGCGCTTTGCACCACCGGGGTTGAGTGTGTGAGACTACCTATGCTCAGCTCTCAACATGAGCTGCGTAGCGTGGCCGTGGGCGTTGCCATCGCCGTGGTCTGCGCCTCAGCCTCAGCCGTGGCAGCCGCCACATGTTCAGTGGTCCATGCAGCCGTGGCACGAGTCCCACTTGTCCTCAGGATTTTCGTGCTATTACTGTCGAGATAGGCAGCATGGCTCGCGCCAGTGCCGATAGCGCCCTCCTGGGTGGCATCCCCCCTGGGTACAATTATCTCCACCTCCTTCAGTGGATATGTCACCGAGTGATGCCACAGCGCTTCTGCATGGTGATATGACCGCCCTACACATGGAGGTCCGGAACCTCAAGCGCATGGTCCAGCACCTCCTTGACCACGTGACTTCCGAGCGAGCTGCAACTCCGTCGCAGGTGTCGCCTCCCACTTCATCTTCATCTTCCTCCCGATCCTACATCCCTTCCTCCGACGATGCTAGCATACCGGATCTCTCGTCTACATCCGTCGCCCTCCGCTCCGTCTTGGAGGCTGTCGGCATCATACCGACGGACGGACCCACAGGCCCTCGCCGCACCGCTCGTTCTTGCACTCGTCGTGCGCGGCGGCGAGCTGCTCGTCTTGCACGGCGCGCACAGACAGAACCATCAGACGCGGCTGTGGGAGGAGTCTCAGGTGACAAGACCCCCTCGTCTCCTGTCCACGGGTTTGTCTATCAAGTCTCCACAGTTCCTGCCGAGGTGTCAGCCGTGGGGGGGATGGTTTGTCCGCTGACGACCGCGGCGGAGCTCTGCATTGGTGATGCGACTGCTCTACAGCACAGGATGATTGAGGCGGATGACGTCACACAGCAGACTCAGCTAGAGGAGAGTTTGGCGGGGGGAGATGTTCTCAGTGATGGAGACTCTTTGTCGGAGGAGGATTGGTGCGAGGCTGAGACTGAGTCGGGGATGGAGATGGAGTTCGTTGATACCCTGGCGGATGACATGACGACGGCCGATGCAGGAGCTGCGCTTGACGGTGTGCGCACTCTCGGGTTAGCCGGTGTGGAGACAGCTGTCATGGTGCTAGGAGCAGCAGCAGGGGCAGGTGATAGAGATGCTGATATTCGGCCCCCAACAGACGCCCGGGTGGTTCAGACAGATAGTACTTAGCAGCAGGAGCAGGTGATGGACCACCAGGACGAGGTAGACTTCCTCTATGAGGACCAGTCGTCCGTTGTGGAGTGGTCAAAGACAGGGTCAGAGGCAGACGTAGGGGCCCAGTGCACCGCCATATTTGCAGTAGCCGCGGCACGAGCACGAGATGGCCCCTCGGCGACAGCAGACGTCTGCATGTGTGACATGAAGGATGCAGAGCAAGCTGCGGACCTCCGTCCCCTCGCTGCCCTGACCGATGTCGCTGACACCATGGCGGTTCCACTCGATGACACAGCTACAGTGGTGGCTACAGTTCCTGTACCCGAGCGCCTATGCTCCGCGGTCGACGAGCAGGAGGCAGTGGTGGCTCGAGCGGAGGCGCACGTGCAGAGTCCCATGGTCGAGCTCCGGGAGGCCAGTAGCCGCTGTTACACCGTGGATGTTCCAGCGTGACGGACTGTCAAGGAGTGTGTGGAGGATGTACACAAGCGTCTTGAGGCAGCTATGTGGTCTCTACAAGATGCACGTATGGGACAGGCTGACCTCCAGCAGCAAGTGGATGATGGGTTGCGCACCAGGGGTCACGAGGAGCACCACGGCATTGACCACACCTTCGATGACTATGACGTCGCCGCGGATGCAGCTATACCTACACATGTCGTCGTCCGGCGAGCAGCTGGCAGCCGAGCAATAGGTGTGTCACGAGCAGTAGGTGCCTTTGCAGCAATCGTTCCTATAGCCACAGACGACTTACGTGGCGACTCATTGTCTTGCGCTCCCCCTCTACCAGCACCTCGTGGCCCGACGGCACTTCAGTCGACGACTGACATAGAGGACGTCAACTTGTGCGACGAGCAGGCGCAGATCCACTCCTTTCTACGGGGTGAGACCGCGAGGCTACAGGAGGCTCTGGCTCGTGCCGACACGCACACTATTGAGGTCCACCGTCAGGTTCGTTTCGCGACTGACCGTCTACATGCCGCAGATGCAGACAGCCGGTCGGCTGCCGCTTCAGAGCTCGTCGAGCTCCACACGCGCCTCGACGCTACGGAGACTGCGAGGCGATATGCAGCTCAGTAGTTGGAGGCCATATAGCAGGCGATTGTTTTGGAGGAGGCCCTTAGCGCTGCACCAGTCACATCAGCAGACGACGACAGTAGTGACGACTACGACAGCGATGACGGTGACAGCGACGACGGCGCTCCGGGGTGAGCTGTGTGCGGACACATCCCACCAGCATCGTCATCACCCTTGCTATTGCTCTGCAGGGGTATGTGGCGATGGGGGAGCCGTGCCCCCTCCTCACGGATTGTGTTGGGAGCAGCCATCAGCTTTGCTCGTACTGTTAGCCTCTGCAGCCCAGCGGGAGTGTTGGTGTGTGGACTTTGGCCTGACAACTTTTTGAGGACAGCGAGGTTACTTAGGGTGCGGCACGATGCTATGGTCCAGGTTATGCTGGTCGAGAACCGCGCACCTGGTGAGTTTCATCGGTGTGATGTGGAGACCCATAACCTCTATGTGTTATGTATGATCCATGCTAGGTTATGCTGGTTGAGACCCGCGCACCTGTTGAGTTCTACCGGTGTGACGTGGAGACCCATTGCCTACATGTGTTATGTGTGATCCATGCATGATGTGGTCGAGACCCGGACACCCGGAGATGTTTTTCCGGGGTCACGAGGAGACCTTGTTTCTCTGTCTCTCTTGCTTGATGTTTGACACGTAGGTGTGTGATTCACTTCGTGCATGGTCGAGACTCGGGCATTTGGTGGGATGCACCACTGTTACCAGGAGACCCTGTACTGTGGTATGCTTGATCAGTGCTCGCTATGATTGGTTCCCTGAGCCATCATCTCTTGCCTTCGCTCAGACATCATTACGTTGACAGTTGTGTCAGCCAGGGGGAATGTTGGTGTGTGTGGCTTCCCCCTGTCACGAGGGACGGCAAGGAGAGCAGCGCTAAAAGAGAGCGCGACGACATGGTCTAATTGGAAATGATTTTAGGGCATGCAGGCCCATGCAAGAAAGAACATGAGCTCTGTGTGTGAGTGCAATGCAAGACGGCAATGATTTGGCTAAGTCTGGAACGCTGAATGTAAAGAACAAGGAGAGTTTACAAATGAGCCCCTAGCGGGCTTATATAGGGGCGCCGGCAGCTAACCGCAACGGGCCCCGTCACCCCTCCTGCACCCAAATGAGTCAACAGGGAGAACACACTGCATGCACCACGAGAGTAACAAAGGTGGTCTCCTCGAGGCAACGGAACAACTGTCTGAGTGCCCGGGTCTCGACCACCGAGAAAATATGAGCAGTGCCAAAACATCTCGGAATCAACGTCCAGACATCACAGACGGCTTTCCGAACATCGGAAGCCCCACAATAGCCATCGGGTCTCCTCATCGCACCGGTACAGTCAACTGGGTGCGCGGGTCTGAACCCACCAAGAAAACTCTCCTACCTCCTGACAAGCCCACATGGCTACCGGAACGCATCGACTGCATCTTGCCGGCGCTGTCGTAGGTGCTGGAGAAGTCTCGATGCAGTCCGGAGGCCCGTCGTGTCGTCACGCCCTCCTCTGCCATATACCCCAAATGTGGGTATATCGGTAAACTAGCAGTGTCGGTTAATGGTGTTAAATCGAGATCGAGACCGGTCTCGATCTCGCTTGTCTCGATTTTTTCTCGTCTCGTTGTCTCGTACCGCATGACACGAGACAATCTCGATTTGTCTCGCGCGAGACGAGACGAGACCGAGACACGTCATGTGTCGCGCGAGATCGGTACGAGAATCTCGTACCGCAGTATGAGTCTCGCTTTTTTTCTCGAGTGAACCCTGCCACGTGTGCCAAGGCTGTAATGGCCAATCGCACACTGGAGCTGTCAGCACAGAAAAGCCGGCAGATCCAGTGTGCGACACACTGTCTAGGAACGATCGTGGAGAGTCAACAGGAACATCGAAATTAAAATTTACGTAAACAACTTTTCACAACAAACTCCTATCATAGTCACAATTGCACGTCGTTCATTGCGTAAAAAGCTGAAAGTACTTCGCGTAGAATGGTCGATTCACTCCCGGTATTTTTTTTTCTTCGCTCCACGTAACCTGCTTGCGCGTGCCGAACGCCGACATGTGCAAACAGCAGGCTAGTCGTTCGTGGACATGTTTCGTGCCCGCTGGTCCAGACCTGCAGTTGTCAGGCGAGATGACCGCGTGACGTAGGGTTTGAATGGTAAACTGGGGGGGTTTGCTTCAACAAAGATGTAAACTCTAGTTGTTTAAAAGAACTTGCTCGCAGTCAGAATGAAGTCCCCGCGAAGTGGGTAGGCTGCGGAAGTGCGAATCGTCGTTTCGATCACCCCTCGCAACGGTGCAACATGCGAGATTAACTCG
>SZWC01008025.1:17143-28360 GCA_023375785.1 Penium margaritaceum
GTGGTGGTCTTGTCCTTCAGCTTCTCGCTGGCGAGACCATCACGCAAGTACTCCAGCAGCATGCACTCTGGGTACTTGAACGTCTGAGTCCCATCGCCCTCGGTGAAGCTTTCGGCTTCCTCCACGAGTGCGGTGAACTCGCTCAAGTAGGATTCGAGCGAGCTGCCCAGCTGCCTGAAGTCCTTGATCTTGTGGAAGGCGCGCTGCGCCTCCTCACGTTGGGTGCACTTCTTGCGCATGATCGCGCAGAAGGCCTCCCACGGCATGGGCTGCCACTCAAGGTGCGGCTGCTGCGCAGTCCACTCCTTGACCACGTACTTGAAGAGTTTATCTTCAAGCCGCGTCGTGGCAAGGTCGCCCCACTGGCTGAGTGGAGCCTTGTGGACGCGTAGCACGTGCTCCATGCGGTTCAGCCAGTCGGTCAGCTTCACGCCCTTCCGGAAGATCTCCACACTGTGGAGGAAGGACGTGTTCATGACCGGCCCCGAAGTCGTCGAGGTAGGCAGGTCGTCGCTGCCACCGGCAGTGGCATCCGCAGCTGCGACACGCTGCACTTGCTGCTGCATCCGCACCTGGGTCACGCTCTGCAACGCCTTGTCGAGGTCGTTGCATCGGCGGCTTGCCTCGTGGGCGGCCAGGCGCTGCAGCTGGCGATCACGGTCAAGATCCGTGATGCTCTGCCCGACGTGGGCCAGCAGGTTGGCGAACGCGAACTTGAGCTCTGATGTCGTCAGAGCGTCGGCGATAGCCTCCAGGGCTTCGCGTTGTCCGTGCACCCTTACCCACTGCAAGAGGGTACGGTTCGCGTACACGCCTCCAAGGAGTCCCACCTTTCGGAGGAGACTGTCTTCGGCGACAACGCTCGAGTGGGCGCTGCCCTGTCCCATTGCGGCCACATCGTAGGAAGGGGGGTCCGCCCCCATTCCTCCGAGTGGTGTCGTGTCTCCACCGTCGGTGGTGATCTTCAGTCGGCCTGCTGCCTCAGCAGCAAACTCCGCAAGCCTGCGACGGCCATCGCGAATTGCCTTTGCGGCGTCGTCGTCCGGCTCGTTCTCGCGGGAACTTCCCGTGTGACTGCTTTCAGCGCCCTTGTTGCTCTCGGCCGTCTCGCTGCCGTCGGCAGCTTCAGGCGCTGCGGCAGGTGCCTTTCCCTTCTCGAGGGATCGGCTCGAGTTTGTCGCACGACGATGGCGATGGTCGCGATCCTCATCGCCTTCGCCATCGTCGGCGTCGTGCTCTTCGTCGGGGTCTTCCTCCGGAAGATCCTCCTCCATTGTGTCGTCCGTCGCATGGGGATCGCCCGTATGCGCGTCGACGTGCTCGTCGAGTACCTTTGCGGCCTCCGCACGCTTCTCGGTGTCGCCGAGGTTGGCGTCGGTTGCCTTAGGCGGCATGGTCGCCATAGGCGACACGGTTGCCTTAGGCGGTACGGTTGCCTTTGGGTTGGCAACCATGCTCGCGGCGGCGGCTCCCAAAACTTGGAGTCCGCCAAGGGCGCGTGGTGAGAACGTCACCACCTTGCCCTTGTTGGCCTTAGACGGTGCGGCACTTGCCATCCCGTCGCTCGTGCGACTAGCACGTGAAGGTTGTTGTGGGGATCACCCCACAACGAGGAGGATTCGCCTCCTTAGGCGTTGCTCTCACGATCGGTGAGGCAATTTTAATTTATAATTCTATTTTCCTAGGCCGCCACGTCGGCACAAGGTCGTGGGTTTATAACTAGTCCTCCTAGGCCGTGACTCACGGCACTTGGTAGCAACTAGGGTCTAGGAAAACAGAAAATCAAAATACAAGGGAGTAGCAAGGGGTGTGAGTACCGCTCACAAAACTAAGACAAAGAGCAGGAAGAGAAATACAAGGTCTAGGACAAAAGAAAC
This sequence comes from Penium margaritaceum, assembly GCA_023375785.1. Taxonomy (NCBI): domain Eukaryota; kingdom Viridiplantae; phylum Streptophyta; class Zygnematophyceae; order Desmidiales; family Peniaceae; genus Penium; species Penium margaritaceum. The sequence goes on from SZWC01008025.1 coordinate 19,021, forward strand.
TACTTTTCTTCTTGTCTTCTTGTCTTCTTGTCTTCCTTGGCCTCCTCTTGTCTTCCTTGGCCTCCTCTTGAGTCTTCTTTGCGCGTCTTGCGCCCCTTGGCGACGTCCTCCTTGAGCCGTCGTCGTTGGAGGAGCCGCCAAAATCCCCAAGGTGGAGCCCTCCTTCTTCTTAGGGTGCTCTCAGGTCGTGAGAGCCCCTAAGCTTGGGGAGGGGCGCTGTACCAATTTTTTTGGTGAAGGAGACTTGAAGATGAGGAGGATTTTGTGGTTTTTGAGGTGGGAACTCCCCAACCCGCCCCACAAAAATCCTCCCAGCCCCCTGGAAGTGTGGAGAGGCTGGAAGAAAGACTCTCCACCAAGTAGAGATTTTTTTCAGCTCTCGAACGCACTTTACGGCGCCTGAATCCGTCAAGTGTTGCCGCCGTAGTCCCTTCTGGCGTTTCTGCTGCTGCTTGCAGCTGTCGGCGGCGTTTTATCTATGTTGTAGCCGCCGTTTCCGTCGAACCCTTGGTCGCGAGGGTCGTCTCGCTCTGAGAACCACTGTAACGGGCTAGCTCCTGCTCCTGCTCCTGCTCCTGCTCTGAAGTCGTCGTCGGAGTTCGCAGAATGGCGTTCTCAGTCCGCGTCAGGGGTTTACCCCCTTCGCAAGACTGAGGGGCAATCATTATCAACGACCCAGAGCAGGGAGACTCGAATATTTCGAGTCTCCGGAGGCCCATTTCCGTTTTTAACCAAACCCCTGGTTTTGGGACCCAAACCGGGGGTTTTTACCTCGAACTCGTGTGTTCACACGAGTTATTTCATTTGTTTTATGTCGAAGTTCGTCGTAAACGAACTTCGATTCATGTTTTGTCGTTTTGGCGCGAAATCGTCGCGTGCGAGGCACGCCGGTGATTTCGCGCCGGCTATTTCAACCTCCCCATCGCTACCCCTATCCCTTCGTCCTCTCTTGCTCGTTTGCAAGGAGGGCGAGGGGGGGCGAGGGCACGAGGCCACGAGGCCTCGCCCTCGAGGCCCTCGTGGCCTCTCAGCCGCCGATCCGGCTGAGGCCACGATCAGCGGCTGGCGGCTGGCCGGCCGGTGGCCGGCCGGTCACTTGGCCGGCCGCCGGCCGTCCAGCCGGCCGGCAGCGAGCTGGCCGACGGCCAGCGAACTGCTGGCCGCCGGCCAGCCCTCGCTGATGCGAGGGGTGGTGCGCAACCACCCCTCGCATCGGCGAGGAGGGAGGGCCGAACCGGCCCTCCCGCTACATGGACGTTGGCACACTATACGCCCTGAGTTCTCACGCGTCAGTTATGATACCCGTTTAGTCATACCACTAAAATTTTTTTGTTTATCGGATTGCAGCAGTGTTCTCTTGCCATGTGTTAGCTGTCTTGCCATGTGTCAACAGCGAGGTATCAAATGAATTAGGTCGACATTTTCTAGTGAGAAGACCTGAACTAACGAGGACTTCACATTTCTGGCAAAAAATTAGGAACACCATGGTGTACCAAAACCCTAGAATTCGACCAATTTCCAAACAAGTTATTTTAGTGTTCCAATGAATTCATTGAACAAAATAACGTATCCAATTCGATCAAGATAAAATACATCAAATTCAAATTCAAAGATCAGGGGGGTATACAACAAGGTGCTTCCTGACACTAAGATCCTTCGGTTGAAGTCGGCAAGGGCGCAAAAACGTTCACCGAAGTTTATTGGGTCGTTTCTTATTGTCGAGGGCATAGGGCCAATGGCATACCGATTACTGCTTCCAACGAGTATGAAGATACATGACATTTTTATGTGAGCTTGTTCGCTCCATACATAGAACAAGGAAGCGTTCAACCACTACCATAAGTTACACTGTCCATTTGGACGGTTGTCGATCTGAATATACCTCAAAGAAGCTTGAAATCTTCTTACCCATTGGGATGATCAATTAAAAATGGAGAGAGCTGGCAGCTCGCACACATTGATGTAGGCTGGTAGTGTGTACTACCAAAACACCAAAATGTTAAACAACATTCATGTTGGGTGGCATTCATGGAAAGTGACCATAAGAGGTGGCAACGTCCACCTTGATTGTCACACTGACACTCCATTCTAAAGGGGAGAGGCCACCAACCATGCTGATCAAGAAAGTAAAGCTTAGATCAAAGTGTTGTGTACATTTTCATGTCTAGTTGGAGGCTAAAGTTATTAATCTTCTTTTAAAACATTGATGACTCGCTATCAGGCACTCTTACCTGTTGGTCATGAACTTGGACTATTCATCATAGGTGGAGAGGATTTTAGCAAGAGGGCTAGTTTGGCCATTGATCAGCTACATGTTTGCCGCCGATTGAGTTGGTCACTTGATTGGCGGCCATGAGGTCATGAGGCCTCAAGGGCCGAGGCGCGTGGCCTTGCGCCCTTGTCCTATCTCTGTGCTCCTAGCCTCTGTAGATGACTGAGGTAAGGGATAAAGAGAGCAAGCCAGAGAGAGAGAGAGAGAGAGAGAGAGAGAGAGAGAGAGCGAGAGGGAGCGAGAAGAAATTGGCACAAAAATGTTGAGAATATCTTGCACGTGGTGAATGTGGATCATTGTGTAAAAAATGTGTCAAACCTGAGTACAATTTTTGAGTTTTGAACTCGGAAAACTCGGGCAATGTCACCATTTCCTGATAATGCCCCATCGTTTGGGACGCAGAATGCGGAGGCAATGTAAAAACAGAAATGGACCTGTCAAGACTCAAAGTAGTGGAGTCTCCCTGCACGGGTTCTTGATGACAATTGTCCCAAGAGTGATGCAGAGGGGAAAACCCCTCGAGTGAGCTCTGGATTTCATTAGGATTTAGGGTGACTACAACGATGAATTCCGTGTAGGACTTGGGGTCACGCTTGTTTAAGGCACAAGAAATGTTAAAGTCTCTGAGAAGTGACCTAACTTGGGCACCAATCTTCCGATCGGCGGATCCAACAGTGAACTATACCATTTCGACTGGCGCTTTTGATCGAGTTATTGGATCCATCCTCCTCCAAGAAAATGGTGCTAGAGAGGAACTAGCTGTGTACATTTCAAGAAAATTGTGTGAACCACTACTAAACTACATGATGCACTAAAGTAAAGTATTGGTGGAGTTACGCATGGTCAAGACATGGCAGTACTTTTTGGATTTTCAATAATGCATCATTCGCACCGACCATCGTGCACCAAAACATCTCAAGATTCAGCCAGATCTGAGCTGTCCAAAAACTCAATGGTTGGAGTTTCTCCAGTCCAACTTCAACCATGACATGGAGTACCACCTCGGAAAAACAAATTCGGCAGATTCTCTCATTTTGTGACCAGATCTGATGGCCGAGAACATGTCTCTTGCCGAACAAGATCTATACCTTACAAAGCTATTTGTGAAAGGAAACAAGGATTTTATTGAATATAAGAAAACCATATTTTGGTTTGAAGATCCCTACTGGCGATGGCGATTCCATTGCCAGGTTGTGATGCCTCTAATCAACGAGTTTCATTGCATGCTAGTGGACGAGAGCCATGACACCGGTTCAGGTGGTCACTTGAGCAAGGATGAAACACTCAAGAAATTCTCTTATAAACACTGGTACGGCAAGTTACAAAATGACGTTGCAAACTATTGGAAGACATGCAATGTATACCTATGCCATAAGTCAAGAAGAACCAAACTCCCGATTTCGCTTCAACCACTACCGATACCTAAGAACAATGGACTTCATGATTAGTTGGCCCGTCACAAGAATGGATTTTGACACAACATTCGTGCCTGTGGATAGGTTCTTGAAATCTTCACAATTCATTCCAACAAGAACGAAGTTCACCACCAAAGCAAAAGTGTGACTGTTCCTTAATCAGACCATCCGATTACATTAGATTCCCTCCTCCATTCCCAGCGACATGTGCAAGAGGTTCATCCAGATTTTAGTGGAACCTGATGTCTCTTTGCTGTAGTCAGATCCAGCAATCAATTGCCTTCCATCTCCAAACTGATGGAAAACCTTAGTACAACAATCAAAAGCTCCAACAAGCACTCTTAATTCTATGTGAGCCACATGGCATTGACTGTGAATAAAAGTTACCGACCGTCAAATTTGTATTCAACTCTGTGACATCTACCACAACTAGAATGTTTCCCTTTGAGGTGGTTCATGGAAAGGTCACCTCAACTGGGATGGGTTTGAAGATTTCAGGAAATATGCTGGCAATTCAAATCCAATGGCAAGAATTCTACGGCATCTGAGGTGAGAATCGTCAGACTATCTCAAAGACACGGGCGGTGATGATGGAAGCAGCCGACAGGCTTCAGAAAAAGACAAAGTTCTACATGAGGGATCACGTCCAACCCAGCTTGGAACCCATCCGTTTGCAAGGACAAGATTGTGTGAAGCTCAAACCTAGTGGTTGGAGCAATTTGTGAGTGAGGAGATGCATAGACCTATCGTCGAACAACTCCGATTTATGAGACAACATGGATATTTACCCGGTGCTCCAGATCACTAGACTCAAACTTGAGCAGTACCATTTCAAGCACTTCCCTAGTATATATTTGCCTCCGCTACCTCATATCAAAGCAGATGATAGCACAAAACACATACTTAAACATATTTTGGAATACCACCAACACTAAAAGTAGAAAAGCATCTAGTAAAGCGGGAGAGCTATGATGCTTCACATAATAACAAGGTGTCCTACAATAACCTCAGGCACGCTGATCATTAAGCCAATGGCTCTTTTTGTTGGCATCGACCTATCTCTTGTACTCTGCAAGGTCGATGCAGCTAAAAGTGGGTTAAGTGTTACACCCCTAACGTACACGAGTTCCTCAACTTCGCAAGTGGACATCTTTGTCCTTTTGTTTTTGGCCCACCACACGTTGTGGCTAAGTACTCCAACCTCCGATACTTCATTCTAAAATGGTGTAGCAAACTTTTTACCAATTTCATAAATTTATGACAGCTCTATTGCAAACCATATCCATGTTTTGATACTGGTCAGGCAACTTCTCCATAGTGCTGTTGGTGTTAGTTGTTAAACCACGCAAGTGACTGATTGACTTGACCCAAACACACTACCCTATGGAAGATGATGAATGTCCATGCGCACATGGAATTCTGGATATTGTGTTGGTGCACTTATCTCCGGGAAAGAACTCGAGCAACACAAGAAACACATGATTCCTAATGATGGTGGCCAAGAACATGTACAGGTAAAATCATATGATGATCTCTTCATACAAGAAGAATAGTGCAAGAGCTATCCTGTTACAAATATCCATCTCTTCCATGATTGGAATGTATGTTAAGAGGAACGTAGATTGGTCTTTTTTTTTTAATCCATAACTTTACTGTACGCTTTTCTGTAAAGGTGTAACGTGGAAGTTTAACATGTGTGTGGGATATTCCGACACCCAATGTGCTGGTCAAAGCTCAATGTTCCGTCAGCTAACTGTCGATCGTGTCATCAATGTGGTACTACATGAGTTCCCCCCCTCCCCCACCCTCCTACTCAAAAGTGTACTTGGATGGTGTATTGGAGAGTGTATCTGGAGAAGCCTTTTTTTTTCAAGTAGTGAATTTGGAGGGAGGTACAAAAATGCTGGTACACAAGTCCAAAAGAACTTTGTTTCCCTGCTACACTCCTTGGCACAGTTCCAAGATGAAATTGGGGGTTTTGTGGGGGGGGAGGGGGTTAGGCTGGGGGTAGTTCGGTTACCGTTGTGGTGGGGTCAGAGTATAGTAAACAATGTGTGTATGGCCTTACAGGTAGTTATGTAGAACAAATGAGAGACGTCGGATGCTTGAAATTGACTACTTATTGTAGATGTACATAAGCCTGGTTTTTTTTGTCTACTAGATACACTCCCGGCTACACTCTTGTAATACACTCGTCCACTGGGGGTGGGGTGGGGGGGGGGGAGAGGGGGTCCTTGTATCCAGATCCCCCCTTCCAGCAGTTAAAAGTACATTGGGGTGGTGTATTGGAGAATGTGACTAGGGGAGCCTTATATTTTTAACTAGTGTTTTTGGAGGGAGGTGCGAGCCTGCCATTACACAAGTCCAAAAAACAAATTTGTCATATTTTTGTATGGAATCCATAATCGTTTTGTACGTTATAATGCAGATGTGTCACATGGAAGGTTAACGTGTATGTGGGATAATCCAACACTCAATGGGCTGGTCAAAGCTCAATACTCCTTCAGCTAACGGTTAATCGTGTCATCGTGTCATGATAGGCCAACGGAAGTAGCTGGAGTGACTCCGACAACTCGGAGAGAGCCACATGGTCGAAGCTCGTAAAGAGCTTCACTTGGTCCAAGTGTGCCCCCATCATCATGGTGTCGAGTGCCCTCAACAACGTCTCGGCATCGGTCCCAAGGCGCGTGTAAGGGCGCATCACGAGCCTCCAGTAGTCAGCTCCAAGCTCCGTGGGACCCCGCCAATGGGAGTGAAACTCACGTAGTCGAGAGGCCCTTGTTGCATGGGTCTCCATAGCGAGAAGAGTCAGGACCAGCTCCGAGCCCTGACGCGGATCTGCTCCAGTCCGGGTCCCGGTCTCACCCAAAAAGGGGCAAAAGTCGACCACAGTCTCCCGTGGCATGGCGTAGAGAAGACTGTGCATCACTCTCCTTGCTGTGTGGACCTCGTGAGCGTTGCGAGTCTGATACTTAATGTGATAGGAAGGCCAGACGCCCTCAGAATTGGCGCACACGTGAAACAATGTCTCCCAGCAATCCAATCCCTTGTTGCTATTGAATCGGGATGGAGGTGTCTCAAAGTCCTTCGGTGGTCGCTCCATGGAGAGGGCGATCTCAGGCTCGGGAGATGGTGGACGAGGTGTATGGAGACCACTAGTGAGAGAAATGCCACCAAAAGTGAACGGCGTTGAACGTCATTCCTTATCACAGAAGGTGGCGGTGCGAGAAGGTGGCGGGGTGAGAGGCGCGGACCCAGGACGTAACTCATGAATGCGCTCCTCAATGACACAAATATTGTCCTCTCGTGTAATCTCCTCTATATCCTCCTCATCCCAAGCGTACACTTGTGATGAGGGGTGCTAAGGCTGTGGCGCTGTGTACGGTGTAGACTATTGAACAGATGGTGTTGGTCCAGTAGATCCTCAAGGTGGCTAGTGTGAGGCTCCCAAACAACCCCGTAGTAGCTCAGGAATCTCATGCAACACGTCGCTCAGCTGGTGCTACTGCCGGAGTATCACATCCTGCGTCCGACGAAGCTCGTCGATTGCGATTGACCGCAACAGTGGGCTCATGATGCCCGAAGAGGAGGAAGAGGAGGGGTCTCTGGGGCCTTTGCCTATGTCACGCACTAGCGCCATCAAAGTGTTGAGTATCGGGCCGAACGTCAAGGATGCTTTGAACAAGACATTGACACCATTTCTTGAGCAATTGAATCATCAAGAAAAAAATGATGCTTTGACCCCGAAATTGCTCACTTGAGCAAAACCGAAGGTGAAGTCAAGGTTTTTTCCCCAGTACAAAAATGCTAGCATTTTAATGTTGGTGTATTATACGCCAGCGGATTACTTTTAAGTCACACGGACTCCTCGGTGGGGTGACAGAGTCACCCCTTGCCCTGCGCAGCCCTTTGTAGCCCTACGCAGGCTTATGCAGCCTTGCGCAACCCTGCATAGCCTTGCACAGCCATGTGCAGCCTTGTACAACCGTGCACACCCCTACGCATTGTCGCACATCTTTTGCACAGCTATGAAGCACTACTACGCAATAGTGTTGCATAGCAGCACCATTTGTTGCCGGTGCTGTGGCCACCGCCATTGTTGCTTTGCTCTTGCTACTACTTCTACCGCTGCTGCTACACTGCTCTTGCTGCCTGCGGCTGCTCACACCGTGACTGTTGCAAGCAGCTACCATTGCTGCGCGCTGCCACTGCTCGCAGGCGCTGTCGCGAGTTGTTGCAAGCTGATTTTTCTCTCTTTTTTGAAAGAGATGGGCAGCCAGACATGGGTGCTACTGCCTCTCTTTGTTGCTGTTGCTGCTCGGCATGGCAGCTGGAGCTGGAAACTGCCGCAGCTCACCCAATGTGGTGGTGGGAATTTTGTGGTGATGTCGCTGCTCCGAACGGCTTCAACGAGTCCCAGGATACGGCAGCGACGGTGACTCTCACCGTTGCTACCGCTGCTGCGTCTCTACGGTGCAACTCTACGAGAGAGGTCTTGCTGCTCTGATGCCATGAGAAACTGCTAGGAAGCTTCCTAACCTTGCTTCTGCTGACGTGGCAACACTATCCAGTCAGCTGGCGCACTAGCAAGCGAGCAGGTGCAAGAAACAGCAAGGGTCAGGCTGGGGAGACACACAAATTCTCATAAGCTCCAATAGCTTAGTAATGTAAACAGAAATGACAACTGACAAGTACACAGTATGAATAGCTGCCACGACGCACGGCGGGTGACGCACAGGACAGTGTCTGTTTGTCCTAAAACCAACCCAAAACCACTTTTTTTGCCGTAACTTTGCGCAAAGGTATCCAAACGCAACACCATCTGAACTTCGAGATGCAGAATGTCCAGCTAGACGCTATGACTATTCACTCGCATAAGTCTGGCATAGATTGGTGGAAAGATGATGCAAAACATGCAAATTGGGCTTAAGAGCTAGTCCACCGAGAAAACTCTAGCATCTACAGAAAAGCTGCAAAGCACCCTGGCAAGCACCGAGGACATCGTGGTAGCTGTCTGGCAGCTATTGGTGGGTGGAGCCACCACTCGTCGATGCTCTGGCGCCAGCTGCGTCCGCATGAAGGATCTACACGAACAGAAGGAGACGGCTTACATCGCAACACAAACAACTTCTCTGCACTTTATGCGAGCCACACGCTATCGATTGGACAGCAAAACCTATTGTGCTTTGTACCGTTCCTGTACAGTTTACTGTGACCACTCGGCCGTGTCCATACTCGTGCAGATCCCTGAGGCAGGCGGCCCTGGTGACACCGGCGCGACGACAGGCGGCGGGCTACCCGTCTGGAGTTGACCGACCACCGTTGCAGAGCCCCAGATATCACCGGGACTCCTTGCCGTGACTTCTACGTCTTGCAGGCGCCTTTCGGCGGACTGGGCATGAGCCCCATTTGCATGTTTTTGCATTATATACTCGCTGTCCGTCGATGGATGCATGCATGTGACCAGTCGTTGCGTGCGTCTTTTGATTCTGCACGTCTAGGTTCAGACGGCGTAGGATTCTGACATGTGTGCGCAGAGTTACGGCCAAAACAGTGGTTTTGGGCCGGTTTTAGGACAGCTCTTGGACTGCCGCGTGCGACACCCGCCGTGCGCCGCGGCAGGTATTTATGCCCTGGACCTGTCAGTTGTCAT
>SZWC01008025.1:34295-67526 GCA_023375785.1 Penium margaritaceum
TTGTGCTTTGTACCGTTCCTGTACAGTTTACTGTGACCACTCGGCCGTGTCCATACTCGTGCAGATCCCTGAGGCAGGCGGCCCTGGTGACACCGGCGCGACGACAGGCGGCGGGCTACCCGTCTGGAGTTGACCGACCACCGTTGCAGAGCCCCAGATATCACCGGGACTCCTTGCCGTGACTTCTACGTCTTGCAGGCGCCTTTCGGCGGACTGGGCATGAGCCCCATTTGCATGTTTTTGCATTATATACTCGCTGTCCGTCGATGGATGCATGCATGTGACCAGTCGTTGCGTGCGTCTTTTGATTCTGCACGTCTAGGTTCAGACGGCGTAGGATTCTGACATGTGTGCGCAGAGTTACGGCCAAAACAGTGATTTTGGGCCGGTTTTAGGACAACTCTTGGACTGCCGCGTGCGACACCCGCCGTGCGCCGCGGCAGGTATTTATGCCCTGGACCTGTCAGTTGTCATCCCTCTCTGCATTTACTAAGCTATTGAAGCTTATGAGACTTTGCGCGTCTCCCTAGCCTGATCCTTGCTGTTTCTTGCACCTGCCTGCTTGCTAGTGCGTCAGCTGACTGGACAGTGTTGCCACGTCAGCAGCAGCAAGGCTAGGAAGCTTCCTAGCAGTTTCTCAAAACCGTTGACCCGTAAACTCGTACACAAGTCTACAACTTCCAACACAATTGGTAGAATCCGATTCCAGGTGGTTTAGGGAATATTTCCCACCACATCGACAGAACTTAAAAAATCGAGCAATATGCTCACAATCGAAATCCATTGAGAGGATTGCTTGAGCAATTGGCAAGAAACATGACGAACTCTGTTGAAGACATTAAGATCTAAGAAGTGATAAGCGAACGGATATCGTAGTGATGAAGTGTTCAGCTGTGGCGATTGCGTCCTAATCAAATCTGCAAATTTCAAACTTCAAGGACAGGACTTCACAAAGCACAAACCAGGATGTTTGGGACCAGTTGCCATCGAGCGAATGGAAACCCCTTGTCGTCCCTCCACTTCGCCTACCAGGTAGCATAGCAATCCACCCAATATTCCACATCAGTAAACTCAAGCACTATCAAGACCACAACAAGAACTTCCTTGGCAAAGATGTCGCACCTCTGTCTCCTATCCAAGTGGAAGGGTATACACGATGTTGCATTTATGGGCCATCGCACGCTGACGTCAAGGGTTTTTGTGCCCTTTGGTCGAGGGCATTTTTGCCACCTGCCCCGACCTCTGGTATTCTGCTCTCGAAGGGTCTGACAACTTTGACCACTTTATAGAATGGTTGTCAGAAGTATTGGGAACCGCATCAACGTTTGGATACTGTTTGGCCGACTTATCGTCGGATCTAATGTTTCTCTAAAAGTGCGCCTCAATGTTCACAAAAAACTTCAACCTCTCGACATAGTTTCTTGAAGCGACCACTCACAACACGATGTTGCACGTGTCGCTTTGCTCGAGCATCCAAAGCCCAAAACATGCCTTATAATGATTCTATTTATTTTTAAAAATATTTTTATTAGAAAAACTCATCAACGTACACTTACTCCTTAATGAAAATGATCCATTTGTCTGAATTCTTCAAATCGTTTACTACTCTGCAGTTCATCTTTGTGAACCACCCACGTTGCACTCGGTGTTACATTGATGGAAAAGAGTGAGATTCTAAAACACTCTTTAGAAAGTCTATTTCCATGAAAAGCAATATGTTCAGTGTGGGCTAGGGGGTGGTATAAAATTTGATGTCGAAGGACTTCATATAGGTAGTTTCGGAGTAGTTGGACATTGTAGTGCTACTGTCCGTGGTATTCTACAGGGGCACAAATGCTCCGGTGCCCGTTGTTTCGGTCGATTTAGACGCGCTGCCCATAGTCGATTTCGACCTGCACGCGGTGCCCAAAGTCGATTTTGACCCGCACGCGGTGCCCATAGTCGAAAACGACCCGCACGCGGTGCCCATGTTTTTCGTCGAGCGAGCGAAAAACGAAAAGAATAACAACTGCACCCACGCCCTCGAAGTCGAACTTCGCCGACTTCGAGGGCGAAGTGGGCGAAAAACGAGTGCCGCGTCTTCTGGAGGTCGCAAGTGCAAACTCCAAAAGTCGCGACAGGGTGACTGTCGCGACTTTTGAGGTGCGCACTCCAAAAGGGTGCGCCGCAACACGCAACCCCCCCCTAAAATAAACCGCAACTAACAAACCCCCCCAAATTTACTCGCAAACGCCCTAGTTACACTAGGGGGTTTGGGTTTTATTTTTTTACTTGCCCGGGCATCTGCCGGGCCCCGTGGTAGCGGGGCCCGGCAGATTCCCTTTCTCCTCTCACACGTGCGCCGCAACTAACAAACCCCCCCCCATATACGACAAATCCCCTAGTTAAACTAGGGGGTTTGTGTTATATTTTTTTACTTGCCCGGGCAGCTGCCGGGCCCTGCGGCAGCGGGGCCCGGCAGGTGCCCAGCGTGCGCCGCATCCTGCAGACCCCCCCAAATATACGACAAACCCCCTAGTTGGTCGTAGGTTTGGGGGGTTGGGCAGGATGCGGCGCACGCTGGGCACCTGCCGGGCCCCGCTACCGCGGGGCCCGGCAGAAGCCCAGCGTGCGCCGCATCCTGCAAACCACTCCAAACCTACGACAAACCCCCGAGTTTGACGTAGGTTTGGGGGGTTGGGCAGGATGCGGCGCACGCTGGGCACCTGCCGGGCCCCGCTACCGCGGGGCCCGGCAGAAGCCCAGCGTGCGCCGCATCCTGCAAACCACTCCAAACCTACGACGAACCCCCGAGTTTGTCGTAGGTTTGGGGGGTTGGGGAGGGTCATCACGAGCTCGTAGGGAGGTTTCGGCGCGAAACTCCTCCTGCGAGCTCGCGACGACCGGCGAAGGTCAATGTCAAAAAACATGTCGAAAGTGATATATACATGAAAAACATATCAGCCGTGCCCATTTTCGCTCGCACGACAAAGAATATGGGCACCGCGTGCGGGTCGTTTCCGACTATGGGCACCGCGTGCGGGTCGAAATCGACTTTGGGCACCGCGTGCGGATCGAAATCGACTATGGACACCGCGGATCTATCGGCGGCAACCATGGGCATAGAACAACTTCGTCCATTCTACAGATCTACCGAGAAGGGATTTCTGTCCATAGGTTCGTTGACAGCGCCTAAGCACGCGTCGGGACGAGGTTCAGTTGCCTTCGTCCGTACCTCCTGACAGCTCGCGCTGTGATGTAGGTTGTATGCGAATGTTGAGACTGCAGAAACAAAATCCGGAACTTTCGTAAGCACTTCTAGAAGCTCTCGCAAGTTTTCGAGACTGGAAGGTCTGCCCAAGTTAGGGTGGCAACCACCGCAAACAACACGTGGACACAACGGGAATGACTTCGGTTGCGACTAGTGGTCGTCGCTTCTGGCTGACATGTTGAACAGGAAGGGAAACTCGATTCGAAGAGCTATCTATTCGGATGATAAGCTGTTCTGCTAGTATTCGAGCATTCTCGGTAGGGAGGAAGCATCATTCCAGATAACCCAGGTTCAGAAACCAAACTCGTCAGACCCCCCTCTGGCCGAATATATTGAAATAGATCATCCTTTCATTATTAATAAGAAAAAGCCCCTTTCTGACCTTTTTTTATTACAAGAAATTCCGTGATAGCCTGCGGGGTTGATTGTTTCATTACAGTATACCCCGACGTGAGGGTTAAATTGTCATATCATAATGTACCCCGTTTCCATATGATTCATTTATGGAATTTTAAGCATTTTTTTCTATTTCTCGGAGCACATCCTACGAAACAGGTGGAAGAGCCTCATACCGTCAGCTGTCGTTTTTGAATTGCTCGTGTGTATGTTTTTCACCCCACCCCCCCTCCCCCCAAATAACGTTGTGCTATGTATCCGCCCATCCCATCCCCGCCTTTTTGGAAGGTCTCGTCTACTTCATAAACATATTCCAAAAACAAGAACATTTCTACGTTGAGAGATACCAATGAAGTCGCAAGATGGAAATGTCTGGACAATGACCATGGACCCTAGATGGTACCTTGTCATGGACACTCCGGCTGCAGGGTGTCGTGAGATTAAATTGTTTAATTCGGGGATTACGGGAATAAAAAATTGATAGACGAGTCGATTGAGAAAGAATATTCTTCAAACGGGGTGGAAAGCAACGTCGAACATCCGAAACGGGGTACCTCGTAACGTTGACAAATGATGCTTTACCCCAGCCAGGACGTAGCAAGGCATGCCATATGGTTGCAGTCTAAAATCCATCAGTGGGGCTTGAATTATTGGTCAAAAACATGAATTCGGGAACCCCCCCGACGTCGAACTCCATGAGGTTCACGGGGTTTTTCGGGCTCCTAGCAGGTCGGCAGTAGCGTGGCCTTGAACTTTGCAGATTCCATTGCTGCGACCATTTCCTTACGAGTGAGCACTGCACAGTGTACAGGTAAAACATCCCGCAGCAAGTTAGTGGCGAGAGCAAGGCCTCGGCAGGTCCGAAAATGTTCAATCGAGTTAAAGCCGAACGTCGGCTATTGGTGCAGAAAGGATAACCTGAAACATCACTAACGGAAACTTGTCTGCGGTTATGTCATTGGACTGGATCGGTTCAATTTGACGAGGAGACATCCGAGGGTGGAAAACTGTTTCCACACTGAAAAGTATATGGAACTGTCGATTCATGTCGTTGACGGTCTTCCCTCTTCCCCTTTTTGCATCTGAATCGATGGTCGGATGCATGGCACGGGAGAGAATGGGCGACGGTGCGCAGCTTTCACCTTCCGGCAAGCTCGCAAAACCCTCAAAGTTGGCGACAAAACACTGTATCGAATCTGCTCGCCCAAGTTCGCGAAGTGGCTTCTCGCAGACCGAGGTGAGCCGTTTCATTCTGTATGACGTAATCCATAGCGTCCATCGCACGGAATTGAGCCAGAAGCACCGAATGGCCCTCCTTGGAGTTGCTCATTCGCCAGTGCTCGTACCCATGAGCGCCGCCTTGGCTCCAAGCAGATAGGAGTGAGCGAGTGACCGCACACCGCATCCCACGTCACGTTCAACCAGCCAACATGTGATCACATCTCCAGAACATTCTGGACTAACGTCCAAGTTCCGCTGACCACCCGCCATTCATGTTCGGTTTGGCGCTTTTTGCCCTCCAGTTGAATTATCGGATTGTTCACAATTGACATGCACTCGAAGTCTACCTTTCAGCCCTGAGCTTGTAATTCCCCTTCGTGAATAACTACTCTGGACTTGTACCTTGGCCTCGAACTTCTTAGAGAGTCTCCCTCTACTGACTTTGGTTCGATCAAGAACGTCATTTCTAGCACGGTGGCCTATTGGCGTCTACCGACGTGCCTAGCCTGTTAGTGCACTGACAGCACGAGGTGCACACGCGACAACATGTTCAGGCAAGGGTCTCAGAAGAAGAGCGACAACACGAAGTTCTACGATCTTCTTGGAGTCCCGAAGACTGCTACTGCCGATGAACTTAAGAAGGCTTACAGGAAGGCGGCTATAAAGAACCATCCTGACAAGGGAGGTGATCCCGAGAAGGTAATGGGGCGATTTTACTCCCGGTGCGGCATGTTGCAGATGGCTTCGCTTTTGTCAGATCTTAAGTGTTGCGATGCTCGCCTTCGTGGATGAGTCGACGATAGCCTAAGCACGAGTCCTTTATAGTGTCTCCATGCGGATCACTGTTGGGCATCCGTTGCTCAACAGCAGCGAAGATGCAAACGCTCGCTTCGCACCTGCACTCGCCATTGTTCGGTCGTATGCCTGCCCCGGAGGCTAGTGGCCCGTTTGATGATTGTTGAATCAACGGTCGCGTTAATGCCAACGGCCACTGGGGACACCTATTTGCTTGAATGTCAATCTTCGCTAATTTTATGTGTCGTGAACTCTCGATCTCGACCGAAGCGACGGCTCTTGTTGATGTCTTGTTTTTCGGTCTGGTCACGTTCGAATCACCCTGATCCTTCAGATCTTGTGGGCTAAGGGTTGTGTTTTTTCACGTGATCAGGAATGAGCTTACACCTTTCATCTCCCTGGCTATCTTTCGCAGTTCAAGGAGATTTCCCAGGCCTACGAGGTGCTGAGTGACCCTGAGAAGAAGGAGATCTACGACCAGTATGGCGAGGACGCGCTGAAGGAGGGGGGCATGGGCTCGCAGATGCACGATCCCTTCGATGTCTTCTCTGCTCTGTTCGGCGGCGGCCATCCCTTCGCCGGCGGTATGGATTTCCCGTTTTGTCTCTTGCCCTGCTCTTTGACTCCCAGTTACGGGTACGAATCCTAGGCCAGTCCTTGGACAGTCCTTGGCCTCTCCCGCGTCTCTTCATACCGTGTACTAGTCTGACGCATGAACGGGATTGAGACGAACAGCATGGTCCATGTTTACTCTATGCCATTTTCGGTTTGAGGATAGGATTTTCTTCGTTCTCAGAACATAGACAGTATGGTCGAGGGGTGTTTTAAACTTCGAACAGAGCGTTGCCAAAGTCAAAGATGAGAACATTGATGGCACGGTTCGCATGCCATCCTTTCTTGAGCTTGGGACTGCTTTCTCCCTTCAGGAGGCTGCAGTCGCATCGTTCTGGTTACGACGGCCGTGAGAGAGCAGTCTTCCTCTGGGGCTAACCCCGCTATCTAGACACTGCATTGGTGGCATAGCATTGGGTTATGCTGTGCTCGTAACAGTGCCGTGACAGGTCCAAGCGTCTCTCTCACATCCAAGTCTTATGTCTGGGACGTGAAGTTATAATGAGCTTAGTGGGATGTCGTGCACCCTGTTGACAAACTCGATTTCAACCATCCTGTGCTGCCTCTGGCTGCTTCCCTTCTGCCTCAGGCAACTCTTTTGACTGCAGAATTTGTTGCTTTCTTCTAGGGGAGTGTGCAACGGCCAGTCCGCACAAATTCATGCAAGGCTGACTGAAGTTTTCTCAAGTTGATGGCGTGCTTGGTTTGTGATGCAGGAGCGCGGACTGCCAGCGGTCGGCGGCAACGGAGAGGGGAGGATGTTGTTCATCCGTTGAAAGTCACGCTGGAGGATCTGTACAATGGTACAAGCAAGAAGTTGTCACTGAGCCGCAATGTGCTCTGCCCCAAGTGCAAGGGGTGAGTGACGTCAGCAACTTCGTGAGATCTGGCTTGGTCCTGTTACTCAGATGCACAGAACGTGCTAGGCGATGATATCTTCATTGTTCCGCAGACCACCTCTCATTGCCCACGTTCTCACTGCTCTTTCTGTGACACCCATGCCATTGTTGACAAATTGTGTGCCGCCCCCTGGTCAATTGTCTCCACTTTTGCAGTAAGGGTTCCAAGTCGGGTCAGTCAACAACGTGCCCTGGTTGCCAGGGCAGTGGCATGAAGGTTACAATCCGACAGCTCGGCCCCAGCATGATTCAGCAGATGCAGCACATCTGCAATGACTGCAAAGGCTCAGGTGAGTCTTCACGGATCCAGACCTGCGTGCGAATGGTTTTCGAGACGTTTCCTGACCAGTGCTATGTTTTTCTACCGATGGATCTGTGTCTGCTGTCTACTTTCTTTCGTCTCAGATCGGAACTAGTGGACTGAACATGTCTTCAGCTGAATGAAGGCCATGATTATCTTTGGCACTTCGAAATGTTAAATCACGTACCTGTCCATCTGACGATAAGGGGGTTTGAGTTGCAATTCTGAAACGAGATGAGGCTAGCTGACATTGAGACGAAGTTGCACAGGCCAAGTTTCAGAACCTGCACGTAGAGACTGTTCTTTAGTGTCTGCATGTGTCATGTAATAAATTCTACCACACCACGCCAGTACTCTGTCCAAGGTTGGTGTAACAGTGGTCATTTACCGCGTGATGTGAAGGTGCCGTTGTGCTGACATTGGTAGCAACAAGATGAGCAAAAAGATGCGGGGATGGCAAGTGGTACTGCCACATTTAGTCCAAAACATCAGTGGAAGTGTCAGCTGCAGTGCTACAACTGAGTGGGCTTTTTTGCAGAGCAACTAGCAACTGCGCCAGTAGCAGCAGTAGTGAGATGCAGAAACAACAGCAGCAGTGACAGGTGCAGTAGGAACAGCAGCAGGCAGAAGTACAGTGGCAGCAGCAGCAGTGGCGGTGACAGCAGGGGGGGCAACTTTTTGGGATAGAGGGTGTGAAGCATATGTTACCACAGTTGCAGTTTTTCCCCCTGCAACAAAGCTCGCACCCAGTACCAACCATTGTTGCTCCTCCTTGCAGCAATCTTAAGTTTCATCTTCTCCTCGCCATCGCAATGGTTACATCACCGACTCTCTCTGCTGATATGAGAGACCTCACGCCATCTTTCTGGAATCATCACCTTCCAGCCTGTCCTCCCTTTTCCTTTGCATTCCTCTATCTCAAGAGGTTACTCGCTGTGTCATTTCAACTTATTTGCTAATTTCCTTCATCCTTCATCAATTTATATCACCATTACAGGCGAGACAATCAGTGATAAGGACAGATGCCCACAATGCAAGGGCAACAAGGTGGTGCAGGAGAAAAAGCTGTTGGATGTGCACGTGGAGAAGGGCATGCAGCACGGCCAGAAGATCACTTTTGAGGGCGAAGCTGATGAGGCGGTGAGTAGATGAAGGTTCATGGAAGGGTTCTCTTTTTCCTACTTGAAATGATTACAGTTCTGTTGGCAGTAACGTTGAGAGAGGCAACAAGATTGGGAGATGGCTGGGCATGTGTTTTTTTTTTTGGTTCTAACAGATGACATTGGTCTTTCGCGTCCGGTTGTGTCTTGTGAGAGAACTACATTGCTATGAGTCTTTCTCTTCTCTCCGTGACCTGCTCAAGCACAATCAGGTTCTCTGGTGCTGTACGCAGAGGTTATGGTCTTGCTGCATGATTTATGCTGGGGGTATTGGGTCGGCAACCCCCTCATCTTTGCCTCCCATCCACTCTTTGCCAAATCATGAGTTGTCGATTCGCTCGTATCCCTATTTTTCATGGTGTTCGATGTTTGTGCAGCCGGACACAGTGACTGGCGACATCGTGTTTGTGCTACAGCAGAAGGAGCACCCAGTGTTTAAACGCAAGGGTGACGACCTCTTCATCGAGCACACGCTGTCACTCACTGAGGCCCTGTGCGGCTTCCAGTTCTCCCTCACGCACCTTGATGGTCGCCAGCTGCTCATCAAATCGGCACCCGGAGAAATCATCAAGCCAAGTACGCGGGGCTATCCCACACTGCCATATTTGACCGGTTCCTCACCCTGTGATGCTGTGCTACTTTGTTTCTCAGCAGTTTCCTCAACGTCAAAGGCACATGCAGAAGCTGGCTGTGGTAGTGTGGAGACCACCTTTGGGTGGGTTTGGATGGGAAAATGGATTTCATTTTCTGGCACAAGCTTGCATGTCATGTCGGTCCTTGTTTTGGCTCATGTTCATGGTGATGGTTTTGGTGATAGTCAGGTGGCAGGTTGACCGAGGCTGGTTGGTCATGCGGCAGCCTGTGGGGGAGAGATTTTGAGGGGGGGCAACTGGACAATGACTTGTGACTTTTGATTGATTAGGCTGTGTTTTTGTTTGTTGACTGCTGTCCTCTCTTACAGAACAATTCAAGGCTGTCAATGACGAGGGCATGCCCCAGTACCAGCGGTCCATCCTGCGCGGCCGCCTCTACATTTTGTTCAACGTTGAGTTTCCAGAGTCTGGCACGTTCACTCCAGAACAGCTTGCTGTGCTGGAGCAGGTCCTTCCCCCACGCCCACCTGGCTTGACCCCAATGGAGCTTGACAACTGCGAGGAGACTACGCTGCATGATGTTGACATGGAAGCTGAGATGAGGCGCAAGGCCCAGGCTGCGGCTGAGGCCTATGACGAAGATGAGGATGCAGGTCACAGGGTCCAGTGTGCCCAGCAATGAGGTCGGTAGGAGATGGGATAGGTTCTTTCTTGGGAGCAATGAGGGCTGTGCCTGAGTGGCGTACCTCACAACTGCAGCTGTGTACTGACACAGCACACTCGTGATTTCGTCACGCCTCGGAGTGTACTGGGCTATGGGAGCCCCTGATGTAGCAATGCTGGACTGTCCTCCAGGGGCATGGAACAAAAGACGCCTCTTCTTGGCAGAGATGGTTGTGAGATGAGGGGGCCAATATCAGGGGGATGGCTGTAAGTTTGCTGCAAGGACGAGAAACTTCCCTTCCACATGAAAGACATTCATTACAACGGGTTCAAGGAGATGTTGAAATCTCATCCAATATTGAGCATGATTTTACATCTTGTCAAAGACAACTTACACTCCTAGTGACACAGCTTGAAACCTGGAGATAGTGAAGAAATGCCACATCCTTGGTGTCCTACTTGTAATGCATTAGTACAATGACAGAATGCTTTGGAATTGTTCTTTTGCTGGGTGGGGACTGTCCCTCAAATCTCTTTTGGAGTCCTAGCCAGCATCCAGAGGTGAGTCCAACTTCTTTGAAACAAGGTATTCTGAAAATTAATTCGAACCTGGTTGACTAACATCATCTAGCAGAAGCAACTAAGGCTGTGAAACAGGCAGATGGACACTGAGAGGGGTGAGCCACCATCCACAAGGCCTGTAGTGTGCCAACCATTGACCTGGCTGGGAGCACTCAATGTTGGGCACAGATTCTCTGGGGTCCATGGTTTCGGTTGATAAATTCTTCATGTCCATACCTGGAAGCGACCTGACGATGGTGTCCAAAGTCAAAATCGACTTGCATGCAGTGTCCATTGTCGGTAACGGCATAACAACGGTGCCCATGGTTTTCGTAGTGCGACAAAAACGAAAATCATGTCTACTGTATCCACTATTCGCTCGAAGTATTCAGTCTTCATGGTCTTGCATGTCGTAAACGAACTGTCGGTTATTGTCACAAACACACGCAAGTGCCCTCTTGCCTCCATTCATGCACACACCTCACCACTGCAGGTGATTGAACTGGACTAAGGCTCCCTGGTGCAAGACTGTGGTGCAGCATGAAATGCACAGTGGAGGTGCCTCCATCAAGCTACCAAGTGGTGGCTTCAGCACCAGCCTTGTCACAAGCCTTAGTTTAGTGATAACTTCACGTGCCAAAATGGGATTGCATGATTGCATGATTGCATGATTGCATGATCCTTGTAGGATTGCATGCCTGTTAGTTGATTGAATACTTGCATGCTCCTAGAGTGGTGAACCGGGTTGCTGATCCCTCGGGACCACGGGCCCGGTTTGTGCCGGCGTGTGAGAAACCGCCTGGAGCTCGCTCGCTCCAGGGTCGGGTTCGATCCCTGGGTGGCGGCCGGGCCCCACGACGAGTGCCTCGCGTGGGTGGCCCGGTCAACTGGCTCGCACCACCTCGCTCACTTGTTACTCGCTAACCTGTGTCTCAACTAGAGCTTTCCCCGATCCATGGCGTGTTTCGTCGCTTGCCACTCACTTGCTTGCTAGCATGGTACTCGTGGCTACCTACTGGTATGAGACCAGGAGGGCTGCCCCTCCCGTCTCGACAGTCCTGGGACCTCATGAGACTCACGCGTGCCATTGCTAAGCGACGGGTGATCCCGCACAAGTCACAGCACGAGGCCGTGACAGCTTAAGCAGCAGCAGCAGCAGCAGCCATTCTGTGCAGCCGCTAGCATCGCACTCATGAACCTTCTTCGAGCCACAGCTGGGTCGCGGGTGATCCCGTGCAAGCCGTAGCACGATACCGTGGCAGCCTGGGCAGCAGCAGCAGCCGCCCTTCTGTGCAGCCGCTGGCATCGACCAGGAAACCTCCTTCGAGTCACAGCTAAGTCGCGGGTGATCCCGTGCAAGCCACAGCACGAGACTGTGGCAGCCTAGGCAGCAACAGCAGCCGCCGTTCTGTGCAGCTGCTAGCTTCGCAACTGTGACTCACGGGGCACACTCTCGGCCTCGACCGTACCCCTCATGACCGTGGCAGACTAAGCAGCCGCCGTTCTGTGCCGCCGCTTGTAGTTGCTAGCGTGACACTTTACTAGCTTGTGATGCGTGAGGCGGGTGACGGCAACGCATGAGAAGCGCCATGGATGCGGTAAGCTTTTGCCTTAGAAAACTTTCCACACTTCACCAAGACAAGTGAGAGGAGGGGAAGCGAGCGAACCTAGAACCGGTGAGCACTCACCCACCACAAGCGACGAGCTCGAGTGGATGAGTGCCGCCACCCGGGGGTCGAGCCCGACCACTCGGAATTAACCGGTGGCGGCTTCTCACCGGTGCACGGTCAGAACTGGCACGGTGGCCCCCTGAGGATCAGCACCCGGGAAATATGCAACTCCCCCTCCACATGCAAGGCAAGGCAATATGAAGCAGGGCACGGCAGTAAGAGTGTACGAGCCCAAGCATCTACCGCATCACTGAGAGTCATATAGAAATCAGAAAGATTCATGCAATGGTCTTGGCTGTGCCAAAGGGTGCTCCTGGGTCCAGCAGCAGAAGCAGCTTGATGGCGTCAGCGGCTCCCACCATGATGGCCACAGTGGACGCCTCCCCTGGAGGAACCATTGTCATTTACTCTGTACAGAGTGTGTGCATAGTGTGAGGCAAGAGGGCACAGAGTTGTGAGTGGCCAACGAAACTTCAACACTCCCCCATGACCCGCAGACAAGCAACCCACACACACATGAAAGAATCACAAGACACGACCACACGAGATGAGGAGAATCAACAGCACCGACTTTCAACCGGGATCATGCTGACTGATGAGACCCACAGAGTGAACAACACTTTTGAAGACATTGCGACTGAGGGCCTTAGTGAGGAAGTCAGCTCTCTATGACCGTGTGTCCACCCATGCGACGTGAACGATGCCGGCGGCAATGCATTCACGAACAAAGTGGTGCTCAACATTGATGTGCTTGGTGCGTGAGTGGTGCATGCCGCTGTTTTCAGCAATGGCTTTTGTGCTTTGGTTGTTGAAACGCAGAGTGATGCAGCGGATGGGAACACGTAGCTGTTGCAGCAGACGGCACAACCAAACAGCCTCACAAGTGCCTGCGCCCAATGCTACATACTGAGCCTTAGCGGTGCTGCGTGCCACACACCCTTGCTTGCCACTCTTCCAGGAGACGGCAGTCCCTCCAACTAGGAAGACGTACCCCGTGCGACTGCGAGCATCAGAACCATGCGCCCAGTCACTGTCTGTGAAGCCGTCGACTACCACGGAGGGCTGTGCACGAAAGCACAGTCCAACACGGGGGGTGGAGAGAACATACGGCACCACTCGCAATGCTGCCTGGAGGTGGCGCTCGCGAGGGCACTAAGAGAACTGAGACAAGAAGTTCACGCCAAAGGCCACATCTGCACGCGTGGTAGTAGCAAGGTACATGAGAGAGCCAATGACACGCAGGTAGTCTGTGACATCAACCGGCTCCCCCAGGGTTGAGAGGCCTTGTGACTTGAGTAGGGATTGGCCAGCTGGGGTCATGGGCGTGGACGCTGTGGGGATAGAGACGAGGAGTGGTGTGAAGCGCTCCCCCAGGCTGCGTATATACGCAGCCTGATGCACATGCAACACGCGACGTGCACGGTCGCGCTCCAGCTCCATGCCTAGGAAGACACGAGCTGGGCCAAGATCCTTCATTTTGTATGCTGCTTGCAGCAAGGACTTGGCAGCTTTCACCGCTGCAGCATCAGGAGAGGCAATTAGCAGGTCATCCACGTAGACGAGAATGGCTACAAGTGGTTTGGTGGGGGGACCAAGGAACAGTGCCGGGTCAACGACACTTTGCTTGTAGCCACCTTTCTCAAGGGTGGCGGTGATCTCCTGGTTCCAGCACCGTGGCGACTGTTTGAGGCTATAGAGGGCCTTGCGCAAGCGCCAAACCCGATTGGTTCCATCAGAGAACCCGGGTCGTTGCACCATGTAGATCTCTTCATCCAACCTGCCATGCAGGAAAGCATTATTGACATCCATCTGCTCGAGCTCCCAGTCATGTTGAGCAACTAGACTGAGTAGAGCCCTGGCTGTGGTATATCGACCGACGGGAGCGAAGGTCTCATCAAAATCAACACCAAGAATCTGAGAAAATCCCTTGGCGGTAAGACGAGCATTGTACCGCTCCACCGTGTTGTCAGGATTCAGCTTTTGACGATACACCCATTTTGCAGCGACAGCCTTGCGACCCGGTGGGAGGTCAACGAGCTCATAGACACAGTGCTCAGAAAGTGCATCGAGCTCGGCCTTCATGGCCTTCTCCCACAATGAGGAGTCCGAGGCAGTGCGGGCTGCCTGAACAGTCAGTGGTTCTGGGAGAAGAGGAGGGAGGCCAACAGCAGCAAAGTACGAGGCAACATAGCCTGCAACAGAGGACGATAAGGCAGAGTGGAACTCTTGTTCAATAAGAGAGTAGCCAAGTGCGGTGCTGGGATGAACGACAGATGCAGATGCGGACAGACCAGAGGTGGTGAGACCAAGGGCGCGAAGACCAGGATCACCGGAAATGACAGGCCGAGTCTGCGAGGGAAGAGCCCTGAGACGCCCTCCGCGCGTGTAGGGTGAGACTGGAGGAATGGACGGAGCACACGCAGAGACAGGGGGAGTCGCAGAACGAGGTGGCGAGAAGGGAAGCGCTGGCTCAACAGGGACAGGCGATGAGGCGGCACCAAGTGGGGAGGTAGAGGACGATGCCGCGGGAGAGGCAGCAGTGGGGATGCCAGGAGAGGCAGCAGTGGGGATGCCAGGGGCTGGACTGGGAGAGGACACCGGGACAGTGGAGGAGGGAGACACAGGAGAGGGGGACCCAGGCAAGGGAGTGCTCTGCTCAGGAGAAGAGGAGGCAGTGGGGTCCGAGGGACGCACTGAGGGGAAACCAGCAGGCCCGCTATAGGGCAGACCACCAGGCCCACCAGAGGGCAGAGAACCAACCCCACCCCGAACAGACGGAGAGAGGGACCCACCAAAGCGGGATGCGTCACGCTCAAATAGGTGTTCAAAGAATAGGGCGTCACGAGACTTAATGACGCGACAGCGGGAAGGATCCCAGAATCGCCACGCCTTCGAGAAGGGGGAGATACCAAGGAAGATGCACAACCGACCACGTGGGGACAGTTTGCCGTCACGTTGATCAGTCGGCACCCAGACTGAGGCAAGACAGCCCCACACACGGGCAAGGCGAAGATCTGCACGCTGACCAGTCCATCATTCAAAAGGAGTGACAGTGTGAGGAAGAGGGCCATGAGGGACGCGGTTCCAGACCCAAGTCATGTAGGACATGGCCTCAAAAGCAAAGAGTGGGGACTGACCAGACGCAGAGAGCAAGGAGCAAACCCCATCCGCAAGAGTGCGGTTCCAGCGTTCAGAAACACCATTTTGCTGGGGGGTGTACGGAGCAGAGGACTCAAGGCGGACACCACGGGATTCAAGGAAGCGGAACGTAGGGCCAAAGAACTCACCACCACGGTCACTGCGAAATACGCGCAAGGACCGGAGACAAGCCCGCTCGGCTTGAGGAAGCCAGGATTCAATGACGTCAGTGACCTTACTTTTGTGTCGCAGGGCAAACACCCAGCGATAGCGAGAAAAGTCATCTGTGAGACACAGGACGTAACGACCAAGGCCCCCAAGGAAGTCATGGGGCAATGGGCCCATGACATCAGCATGGACCAGGTCAAGGGGATGAGAGGTAGTGGACTCAGACGTGGAGAAGGGTGAACGATGCATTTTGCCATTGGCATAGTCCAGGCAGGTGGAAGAACAGGGTGGAGAGAAGGTGGCAGGGTCAAGGCCGTGTGCAGGCAAGAGGCGCAGGAGGCACTGAATGGCAGTAGTGTGAATGTGACAGAGGCGGCGATGCAGGAGTTCAGCATGAGCTGGGGACAGCGAGGGGGCAACGTGCACAAATGCAGATGCAGTAGAAGACGGTAAGAACGTGAGTTGCACACAAAAAAGGCGATCGCAGTGCACACCACGAAGAACGGCATGGCCAGACGAACGAAGTGAGATAGAAGCAAGGCCGCGGCTGGACGAGAAGTCCATGCCCTGGTCGTCAAGGGTGGTGACAGAGAGCAGACTGACTTCAAGGTCAGGGACGTACAAAACGTCGGGGAGGTAGACTGTGCCACCAGGCCAAACAAAATGAACAACACCAACACCTTGGACAGGAAGAAGTTGGCCAGAGCCAGTGCGTACAGAACGGACAGACTGAACTGGCCCAAGAGACACAAAGGAAGAACGACAGGAGGTCATATGATGAGTGGCTCCAGAGTCAATAATCCATAGGCCAGGGGAGGCACGTGTGGAGGGGAGAGCCAAGCAGACAGCCACCGTACCACGTGCAGGGGACGACGAGCAATGACCAAGACGAGAGGGTAACGTGTATGACTGCCAATCCTCAATCCATGCATGATCATCAGGCAGGTCCCCCTGAACAGCCTAAGAGGATGAGCCACGAAGACTGGCGTCGGACTCACAGACAGAAACACGGCCACTCACACTCTCACCTCCTTGAGAGCAAAGATGAAGAAGCTCGGCAAGCCGTCGCTCGAGGGCGCGCTCCTCGTCCCGACGATCAGAGCGCTCGGAGGAGCGGTCAGAGGAGCGGTCTGATGAGCGGTCGGAGTAGTGACCATCGTCTTGTCCCCAATGAAGGGCCGAATAGTGTGAGGATGGGGGACCGTAGTGGGTAGGACCAGACGGTGGAGGGACCCACCCCCAAGTGGTAGAAGATGGCGGTGGCGGCTGGAGAGGAGCGAGTGTGGTAGCCAGGACTGAGGAAGAGGAGGAAGAGGAAATAGTCATGGCAGCTGCGGCTGATGAGGTTGTGACGCCGGTGCGTGCCCAGTGAGCACGCATGGATGATGCAAGTCGTGCATCGTCACGCGGAGCGGGACACTTGGGCGCGGAGTGACCAGTCGCGCCACAGTTCCAGCAGATAACGTCTGCGATAGAGGTGGCAGAGCCTTTGCCGCCACGACCACCCCCACGCCCCTTATTTTGTCGGCCCCCGCCACGGCCGGTGCCGGAGCCACTGCTCCCTCCACGGTTGGAAGCGTGAGTGGAGTGTGCTGCAGCCGGGGAAGAGGAAGTGGTGGAGGACGCTACACTAGAGGAGGATGGTGAGGAGGTGGTGATAGCTGCAATGGCTGCACGATGCATGCGTTTGTTCTGAAAGGCATTCCACCAATCGGTGAGGCGTGCAGCAGTGAAGTCAAAGAGAGGACCAATGCCCGGTGGGGCATCAGCAGGGACGGGAGACGATGCAAGGCGCTCAAGCTCAGCCTGAGACACATGGAGATAAAGATCGGATAGTTCGGGAATGAGGCCAACAACAATGGAAAGGCAGGCCGAGAGGGGCCCTGGTGCAGCCATCCCAAGGTCGCGCAGGAGCCGCAAGCTGCGGGCCCAATATTCGTCTACAGTCTCATCCGCTCGCATTTGCAGTGTGTTGAACTAAACAGTGAGGGCGCTTTGGGCAGCATGCCCATTTACTGTCTTGCAGCGGCGGATGAGTGCATAGGCACCGACTGGATCTGCACTTGTGCCTCGGATAGGGTCGGCATTGTACGTGCGGATGTCGTCCAGAAGACTTTCCGGTCCGGCGTTGATGAGGGCCCGAACAACACGGGCGGCCTCCGTCG
The DNA here is from genome assembly GCA_023375785.1 of Penium margaritaceum. Classification (NCBI taxonomy): domain Eukaryota; kingdom Viridiplantae; phylum Streptophyta; class Zygnematophyceae; order Desmidiales; family Peniaceae; genus Penium; species Penium margaritaceum. The sequence goes on from SZWC01008025.1 coordinate 51,888, forward strand.
GCTGCGGCACAAAAGGTGCCTTGGCGGGAGAGTAGTACTCCCACAAAAGCTCACCTTGGGCCCACGCACTAAAGCGTGTTTCCCAAGAGGTGAAGGTGAGCTTCGTGGTGAATTGAGCTGGTGGCGTCTTGAAGTCTTTCTGGCGTGCTGGTGGGAGAGACCGAACTGAGGCCCCCCCAGCTGAAAGAGCAGGGGAGGAGGCGTTGGCAACGCCACCAACAGGCGGAACAGATGAGTCTGTGGACCCTGATTGGTCTGCAGTAAGAGCTGCAGCAAACGCTGGTACAGCACGAAGACGTTCTATGACCAATGCCGCTACTCTGGTAGCTAACTCCTTTTGTGCTTCACGCTCATGATCAAGCTCATCCTGTGCCTTTCGGCGCTCGGCCTGTGCTTCACGAAGGGCGGCCTGCAGAGCCTCTAGCTTATCCTCTGGGCCAGGCATGACGAGAGGATGAGGAAATGCTAGAGAGGATAATACCACAGGTAGAGAGCATGAAGCGGTAGCCTAAAGAAAAAGAAGGATCTCACCGAGCTAGTGACAAGGCAGCAGAGTGAAGAGGGGAGCCACCACTGCTGCGGCCGAGGAGAAGAGGACAGCCACCCACCCAGCCGCTGCTACAGTCAGGCATAGAAGACCAGTGACGGAGGCTCCTGCCACGGCCGCCGATGCAGAGGCGATAAGCACCCCTGTGGTGATGTGAGAGTTGAGCTCACGTGGAGCTCCAGTAGGTGTCAAGACAGCTACTGCTGTGGACACTCGGATGGAGCCTACGGCGGCAGAAGTGGCATCAGCTGCGGATGATGCAGTAGTGGCTATAGAAGCTGCTGCTGCGGTGATGTGTGTGGCAATGTTTGCAGCGGCAGCGGCAAGCAGTGTGAGAGAGGCTGCTCCGTGCAAGTAGGCGTCGGCTGCCCGCCCCACGGCTGTCTGAGTGGGAGCCCTTCAAGCACGGGCTGTGGCCAAGAGTGGTCACAGGGTCCGTGAAGAGGAGCTCTGAGGGGTTGCAGATGCAACTGAGAACTGGGAGGAGATGCGCAAGAGAAAAAGCCAAGAGCAGTGTTCGCGGAGGGACGACGTAACACCCACGGGTCCCCAAAGATTCGAGGCAGCCAGCAGCGACGGGTGCCAGGTGTGAAGAAAGAAGAAGAAGCGGAGAGGCAGCAACACCCAGATGTGCTGCGGACCAGTGAGATGGCTGGTGGGGGAACCGGCCGGACTCACGAGAGCTGTGGGCCACGCGAAGATTCGAGGGTCTAGGATCGACGAGCGGCAGGAGTGGATCCACGCGGCTCTGATACCAGTAGTTGCTAGCGTGACACTTTACTAGCTTGTGATGCGTGAGGCGGGTGACGGCAACGCATGAGAAGCGCCATGGATGCGGTAAGCTTTTGCCTTAGAAAANGTGTGAAGAAAGAAGAAGAAGCGGAGAGGCAGCAGCACCCAGATGTGCTGCGGACCAGTGAGATGGCTGGTGGGGGAACCGGCCGGACTCACGAGAACTGTGGGCCACGCGAAGATTCGAGGGTCCAGGATCAACGAGCGGCGGGAGTGGATTCACGCGGCTCTGATACCAGTAGTTGCTAGCGTGACACTTTACTAGCTTGTGATGCGTGAGGCGGGTGACGGCAACGCATGAGAAGCGCCATGGATGCGGTAAGCTTTTGCCTTAGAAAACGTTCCACACTTCACCAAGACAAGTGAGAGGAGGGGAAGCGAGCGAACCTAGAACCGGTGAGCACTTACCCACCACAAGCGACGAGCTCAAGTGGATGAGTGCCGCCACCCAGGGGTCGAGCCCGACCACTTGGAATTAACCGGTGGCGGCTTCTCACCGGTGCACGGTCAGAACTGGCACGGTGGCCCCCTGAGGATCAGCACCCGGGAAATATGCAACTCCCCCTCCACATGCAAGGCAAGGCAATATGAAGCAGGGCACGGCAGTAAGAGTGTACGAGCCCAAGCATCTACCGCATCACTGAGAGTCATATAGAAATCAGAAAGATTCATGCAATGGTCTTGGCTGTGCCAAAGGGTGCTCCTGGGTCCAGCAGCAGAAGCAGCTTGATGGCGTCAGCGGCTCCCACCATGATGGCCACAGTGGACGCCTCCCCTGGAGGAACCATTGTCATTTAATCTGTATAGAGTGTGTGCATAGTGTGAGGCAAGAGGGCACAGAGTTGTGAGTGGCCAACGAAACTTCAACACCGCTAACGTCGCACCCGTCACTCACTGGGACGCTCCCTTAGCTTCAAGCAATCTGCTTGTGACATCACCGCCTCGTGGTGATGCCTACTCTGCCCGCTCTCGGGCCACCATCTTGTTGAAGTTCGTTGGCCACTCACAACTCTGTGCCCTCTTGCCTCTCACACTCTGCACACACTCTATACAGATTAAATGACAATGGTTCCTCCTTGGGAAGCGTCCAATGTGGCCATCATGGTTGGAGCCGCTGACGCCATCAAGCTGCTTCTGCTGCTGGACCCAGGAGCACCCTTTGGCACAGCCGAGATCGTTGCATAAATCTTTCTGATCTCTATATGACTCTCAGTGATGCGGTAGATGCGTGGGCTCGTACACTCTTACTGCCGTGCCCTGCTTCATATTGTCTTGCCTTGCATGTGGAGGGGGAGTTGCATATTTCCCGGGTGCTGATCCTCAGGGGGCCACCGTGCCGGTTCTGACCGTGCATCGGTGAGAAGCCGCCGCCGGTTAATTCCAAGTGGTCGGGCTCGACCCCCGGGTGGCGGCACTCATCCACTCGAGCTCGTCGCTCGTGGTGGGTGAGCGCTCACCGGTTCTAGGATCGCTCGCTCCCCCTCCTCTCACTTGTCTTGGTGAAGTGTGGAAAGTTTTCTAAGGCAAAGCTTACCGCGTCCATGGCGCCTCTCATGCGTTGCCGTCACCCGCCTCACGTATCACGGGCTAGTCAAGTATCACACTAGCAACTACTGGTATCAGAGCAGCGTGGATCCACTCCCGCCGCTCGTCGATCCTGGACCCTCGAATCTTCGCGTGGCCCACAGTTCTTGTGAGTTCGGCCGGTTCTTCCACCAGCCATCTCATTAGTCTGCAGCACATCTGGGTGCCGCTGCCTCTCCGCCCCATTTTTCCCTCTTCACACCTGGCACCCGTCGCTGCTGGCTGCATNGGTGGCGGCACTCATCCACTCGAGCTCGTCGCTCGTGGTGGGTGAGCGCTCACCGGTTCTAGGTTCGCTCGCTCCCCCTCCTCTCACTTGTCTTGGTGAAGTGTGGAAAGTTTTCTAAGGCAAAGCTTACCGCGTCCATGGCGCCTCTCATGCGTTGCCGTCACCCGCCTCACGTATCACGGGCTAGTCAAGTATCACACTAGCAACTACTGGTATCAGAGCAGCGTGGATCCACTCCCACCGCTCGTCGATCCTGGACCCTCGAATCTTCGCGTAGCCCACAGTTCTCGTGAGTCCGGCCGGTTCTTCCACCAGCCATCTCATTAGTCTGCAGCACATCTGAGTGCTGCTGCCTCTCTGCCCCTTTTTCCCTCTTCACACCTGGCACCCGTTGGCGCTGGCTGCATTGGGTCTCTGGGGACCCGTGGGTGTCACGTCCTGACTCCGCGAGCACTGCTCTCGGCGGCTTCTCCTGCGCATCTCCGTCCAGTTCTCAGTTGAATCTGCAACCCCTCAGAGCTCCTCTTCACGGACCCTGTGACCTCTCTTGGCCACACTCGACTGCCCCGGCCGTCCGTGACTCTCGGGTATCCCCTCTCGGGCCCTCTGTAACCCTAGATTCCTTCTCCCAGCTGCTCTCTTGCATGCTGAAGCACTCACTGCTTCCCTCGGCCATTCTTGGCCGCTTCTGCTTACTCTGTGCCTTATCTTACACTCTGCACTGCAGCCGCCTGCTATCTACTCGGTGGATCCTGTCACATTCCTCCCTCTCACCCGCGACTGCATCTGCAGCTACACCAGGCACCCTGGATTCTCCCCCCTCTGACGTACCACCGGACGAGGGCGTTGACTCCACTCGCACTGCAGCACTCCACGCAGAACACAGGTGTGAGGACCCTCAAGACTACGACCATCCTACCCCGCGCAACGATGACATCCCGCTTTGGGTCGCATGTTGGATGCCAGCTATTGGCGAGACGACGTAGAGAGAGCAGCAGCGGCCCGTGAGGAAGAAATCAACCGCCAAGTCTACACTACGGACGACTTACCACCATCACCTCCTCGCCATTCAGCCATGCAACCTCCACTCGGATTTGCACCCTCCACAGCTGCCTCCACCGCCAACTCTACTGCCGGTCCATCTCCAGCTGCAGTTCCATCTGCTTAACTACCTTCAGTGCCTGAGATTCCAGGCGTCATCCCTGTACTGCAGGTCCACACCGACTCCATCGGCCTCGCGGGAGCCATTCTTGACGCAGCTGCAGGAGCTGCAGCTACTTTTGCTGCCACAGCCCGTGCTTGCAGGGCTCCTACTCAGACAGCCGTGGGACGGGCAGCGGACACCTACTCACACGCAGCAGCCTCTCTCACACTGCTTGCTACTGCCGCTGCAAACATTGCCACACAGGTCACCGTAGCAGCAGCGTCTGTAGCCACTGATGCATCTTCTGCAGCTGATGCCACTTCTGCAGCCGTAGGCTCCATCGGAGCGTCCACAGCAGCAGCTGTCTTAACACCTACTGGAGCTCCACGTGAACTCGACTCTCACATCACCACAGGGGTGCTTATTGCCTCTGCATCAGTGGCCGTGGCAAGAGCCTCCGTCACCGGTCTCCTTTGTCTGACTGTAGCAGCGGCTGGGTGGGTGGCTGTCCTCTTCTCCTCGGCCGCGGTGGTGGTGGCTCCCCTCTTCACTCTGCTGCCTCGTCACTAGCTCGGTGAGATCCTTCTCTTCTTTAGGCTACTGCTTCATGCTCTCTACCTGTGGTATCATCCTCTCTAGCATTTCCTCATCTGCTCATCATGCCTGGCCCAGAGGATAAGCTAGAGGCTCTTCAGGCCGCCCTTAGTGAAGCACTGGCCGAGCGCCGAAAGGCACAGGATGAGCTTGATCGTGAGCGTGACGCACAACAGGAGTTAGCTGCCACGGTAGCTGCATTGGTCATAGAACGTCTCCGTGCTTTACGAGCGTTTGCTGCAGCTCTCATTGCAGACCAATCAGGGTCCACAGACTCATCTGGTTTGCTTGCTGGTGGCGTTGCCAACGCCTCCTCCCCTGCTCTTTCAGCTGGGGGGGCCTCAGCTCGGTCTCTCCCACCAGCGCGCCAGAAAGACTTCAAGACGCCGCCACCTCAATTCACCACGAAGCTCACCTTCACCTCTTGGGAAACACGTTTCAGTGCGTGGGCCCAAGGTGAGCTTTTTTGGGAATACTACTCTCCCGCCAAGGCACCTTTTGTGCCGCAGCCGACGGAGGCCGCCCGTGCTGTTCGGGCTCTCATCAACGCCGNAGACCAATCAGGGTCCACAGACTCATCTGTTCCGCCTGCTGGTGGCGTTGCCAACGCCTCCTCCCCTGCTCTTTCAGCTGGGGGGGGCTCAACCCGGTCTCTCCCACCAGCGCGCCAGAAAGACTTCGAGACGCCGCCACCTCAATTCACCACGAAGCTCACCTTCACCTCTTGGGAAACACGCTTCAGTGCGTGGGCCCAAGGTGAGCTTTTGTGGGAGTACTACTCTCCCGCCAAGGCACCTTTTGTGCCGCAGCCGACGGAGGCCGCCCATGCTGTTCGGGCTCTCATCAACGCCGGACCGGAAAGTCTTCTGGACGACATCGGCACGTACAATGCCGACCCTATCCGAGGCACAAGTGCAGATCCAGTCGGTGCCTATGCATTCATCCGCCGCCGCAAGACAGTAACTGGGCATGCCGCTCAAAGCGCTCTCACTGTTCAGTTCAACACACTGCAAATGCGAGCGGATGAGACTGCAGACGAATACTGGGCCCGCAGCTTGCGGCTCCTACGTGACCTTGGGAAGGCTGCACCAGGCCCACTCTCGGCCTGTCTTTCTATTGTTGCTGGCCTCATTCCTGAACTATCAGATCTTTATCTCGATGTATCTCAGGCTGAGCTTGAGCGCCTTGCATCGTCTCCCGTCCCTGCTGATGCCCCACCAGGCATTGGTCCTCTCTTTGACTTCACTGTTGCACGCCTCACTGACTGGTGGAATGCCCTTCAAAACAAACGCATGCATCGTGCTGCCATTGCAGCTATCACCACCTCCTCACCATCCTCTTCTACTGCAGCGTCCTCCACCACTTCCTCTTCCCCGGCTGCAGCACACGTGGGGGCAGAGGCTCTGCCACCTCTGTCGCAGACTTTACCTGCTGGAATTGTGGCGCGACTGGTCACCCGGCGCCCAAGTGCCCCGCTCCCCGTGACGATGCATGACTTGCCTCATCCATGCGTGCTCACTGGGCACGTATCGGCGTCACAGCCTCATCAGCCGCAGCTGCCATGACTGTTTCCTCTTCCTCCTCTTCCTCAGCCTTGGCCACCACACTCGCTCCTCTCCAGCCGCCACCGCCATCTCCTACCACTTGGGGGTGGGTCCCTCCACCGTCTGGCCCTACCCACCACGGTCCCCCATCCTCACACTATTCAGCTCCTCATTGGGGACGGGACGATGGTCACTACTCCGACCGCTCATCAGACCGCTCCTCTGACCGCTCCTCCGAGGGCTCTTATTGCCAGGACGAGGAGCGCGCCCTCGAGCGACGGCTTGCCGAGCTTCTTCATCTTTGCTCTCAAGGAGGTGAGAGTGTGAGTGGCCGTGTTTCTTTCTGTGAGTCCGACGCCACTCTTCGTGGCTCATCCTCTGGGGCTGTTCAGGGGGACCTGCCTGATGATCGTGCATGGATTGAGGATTGGCAGTCACACACGTTACCCTCTCGTCTTGGTCCTTGCTCGTCGTCCTCTGCACGTGGTACCGTGCCTGTCTGTTTGGCTCTCCCCTCCACACGTCCTTCCCCTGGCCTCTGGATTATTGACTCTGGAGCCACTCATCATATGACCTCCTGTCGTTCTTCCTTTGTGTCTCTTGGGCCAGTTCAGTCTGTCCGTTCTGTACGCACTGGCTCCGGCCAACTTCTCCCTATCCAAGGTGTCTGTGTTGTTCGTTTTGTTGGTCCTGGTGGCACGGTCTACCTCCCCGACGTTCTATACGTCCCTGACCTTGAAGTCAGTGTGCTCTCTGTCACCACCCTTGACGATAAGGGCATGGGCTTCTCATTCAGCCGCGGCCTTGCCTCTATCTCCCTTCGTTCCTCCGGCCATGTTGTTCTTGGTGGTGTGCGCTGTGATGGCCTTTTTCGTGTGCCGCTCACGTTCTCACCGTCTTCTGCTGCGTCTGCATTTGTGCATGTGGCTCCTTCGCTGTCCCCAGCTCATGCTGAAGTCCTGTATCCCCGCCTTTGTCACATTCACACTGCTGCCATTCAGCGACTCCTGCGCCTCCAGCCTGCACACGGCCTTGACCCTGCCACCTTCTCTCCACCCTGCTCTTCCACCTGCCTGGACTGTGCCAGCGGCAAAATGCATCGTTCACCCTTCTCAACGTCTGAGTCCACTACCTCTCATCCCCTTGACCTGGTCCATGCCGATGTCATGGGTCCATTGCTACATGACTTCCTTGGGGGCCTTGGTCGTTTTGTCCTGTGTCTCACAGATGACTTTTCTCGCTATCGTTGGGTGTTTGCCCTGCGACACAAAAGTGAGGTCACTGACGTCATTGAGTCCTGGCTTCCCCAGGCCGAGCGGGCTTGTCTTCGGTCCTTGCGCGTGTTTCGCAGTGACCGTGGTGGTGAGTTCTTTGGTCCTACGTCCCGCTTCCTTGAATCCCGTGGTGTCCGCCTTGAGTCCTCTGCTCCGTACACCCCCGAGCAAAATGGTGTGTCTGAACGCTGGAACCGCACTCTTGCGGATGGGATTCACTCCTTGCTCTCTGCGTCTGGTCAGTCCCCACTCTTTGCTTTTGAGGCCATGTCCTACATGACTTGCGTCTGGAACCGCATCCCTCATGGCCCTCTTTCTCGCACTGTCGCTCGCTTTGAACGCTGGACTGGTCAGCGTGCGGATCTTTGCCTTGCCCGTGTGTGGGGCTGTCTTGCCTCAGTCTGGGTGCCGACTGATCAACGTGATGGCAAACTGTCCCCACATGGTCGGTTGTGCATCTTCCTTGGTATCTCCCCCTTCTCAAAGGCGTGGCAATTCTGGGATCCTTCCCGTTGCCGCGTCATCGAGTCTCGTGACGCCCTATTCTTTGAGCACCTATTTGAACGTGACACATCCCACTTTGGTGGGTCCCTCTCTCCGTTTGTTCGGGGCAGGGGTGGTTCTCTGCCCTCTGGTGGGCCTGATGGTCTGCCCTCTGGTGGGCGTGCTGGTCTCCCCTCAGAGCGTCCCTCGGACCCCACTGCCTCCTCCTCTACTGAGCAGAGCACTCCCTTGCCCTTGCCTGGGTCCCCCTCTCCTGTGTCTCCCTCCTCCACTGTCCCGGTGTCCTCTCCCAGTCCAGCCCCTGGCATCCCCACTACTGCCTCTCCTGGCATCCCCACTGCTGCCTCTCCCGCAGCATCGTCCTCTACCTCCCCACTTGGTGCTGCCTCATCGCCTGTCCGTGTTGAGCCAGCGCTTCCCTTCTCGCCACCTCGTTCTGCGACTCCCCTCGTCTCTACGTGTGCTCCGTCCATTCCTCCAGTCTCACCCTACACGCGCGGAGGGCGTCTCAGGGCTCTTCCCTCCCAGACTCGGCCTGTCATTTCCGGTGATCCTGGTCTTCGCGCCCTTGGTCTCACCACCTCTAGTCTGTCCGCATCTGCATCTGTCGTTCATCCCAGCACCGCACTTGGCTACTCTCTTATTGAACAAGAGTTCCACTCTGCCTTATCGTCCTCTGTTGTAGGCTATGTTGCCTCGTGCTTTGCTGCTGCTGGCCTCTCTCCTCTTCCCCCAGAACCACTGACTGTTCAGGCAGCCCGCACTACCTCAAACTCCTCATTGTGGGAGAAGGCCATGAAGGCCGAGCTCGATGCACTGTCTGAGCATGGTGTCTATGAGCTCGTTGACCTCCCACCGGGTCGCAAGGCTGTCGTTGCCAAATGGGTGTATCGTTGAAAGCTGAATCCTGACAACACGGTGGAGCGGTACAAGGCTTGTCTTACCGCCAAGGGATTTTCTCAGATTTCTGGTGTTGATTTTGATGAGACCTTCGCTCCCGTCGGTCGATATACCACAGCCAGGGCTCTACTCAGTCTAATTGCTCAACATGACTGGGAGCTCGAGCAGATGGACGTCAACAGTGCAGGTTGGACGAAGAGATTTACATGGTGCAACCACCCGGGTTCTCTGATGGAACCAATCAGGTTTGGCGCTTGCGCAAGGCCCTCTATGGCCTCAAATAGTCGCCACGGTGCTGGAACCAGGAGATCACCGCCACCCTTGAGAAAGGTGGCTACAAGAGAAGTGTCGTTGACCCGGCACTGTTCCTTGGCCCCCCCACCAAACCACTTGTAGCCATTCTCGTCTACGTGGATGACCTCCTAATTGCCTCTCCCGATGTCGCAGCGGTGACAGCCGCCAAGTCCCCACTGCAAGCAGCATAAAAAATGAAGGATCTTGGCCCAGCTCGTGTCTTCCTAGGTATGGAGCTGGAACGGGACCGTGCACGTCGTGTATTGCATGTGCATCAGGCTGCGTGTATACGCAACCTGGGGGAGCGCTTCACACCACTCCTCATCTCTGTCCCTACAGCGTCCATGCCCATGACCCTAGCTGGCCAATCCCTTCTCAAGTCACAGGACCTCTCAACCCTGGGGGAGCCGGTTGATGTCACAGACTACCTGCGTGTCATTGGCTCTCTCATGTACCTTTCTACCACCACGCGTGCAGATGTGGCCTTTGCCGTAAACTTCCTGTCTCAGTTCTCTCAGTGCCCTCGCGAGCGCCACCTCGAGGCAGCGTTGCGAGTGGTGCGGTATGTTCTCTCCAACCCCCGTGTTGGACTGTGCTTTCGTGCACAGCCCTCCGTGGTAGTCGACGGCTTCACGGACAGTGACTAGGTGTATTATTCTGATGCTCGCAGTCGCACGGGGTACGTCTTTCTAGTTGGAGGGACTGCCGTCTCCTGGAAGAGTGGCAAGCAAGGATGTGTGGCACGCAGCACCGCTGAGGCTGAGTATGTAGCATTGGGTGCAGGCACTTGTGAGGCTGTTTGGTTGTGCCGTCTGCTGCAACAACTACGTGTTCCCATCCGCTGTATCACTCTGCGTTGCGACAACCAAAGCACAAAAGCCATTGCTGAAAACAGCGGCATGCACCACTCACGCACCAAGCACATCAATGTTGAGCACCATTTTGTTCGTGAATGCATTGCCGCCGGCATTGTTCGCATCGCATGGGTGGACACACGATCACAGAGAGCTGACTTTCTCACTAAGGCTCTCAGTCGCAATGTCTTCAAAAGTGCTATTCACTCTGTGGGTCTCATCAGTCAGCACAATCACGGTTGAAAGTCAGTGCTGTTGACTCTTCTTGTCTCTTGTGGTCATCTCTTGTGACTCTTTCATGTGTGTGTGGGTTGCTTGTCTGCGGGTCATGGGGGAGTGTTGAAGTTTCGTTGGCCACTCACAACTCTGTGCCCTCTTGCCTCTCACACTCTGCACACACTCTGTACAGATTAAATGACAATGGTTCCTCCTGGAGAAGCGTCCAATGTGGCCATCATGGTTGGAGCCGCTGACGTCATCAAGCTGCTTCTGCTGCTGGACCCAGGAGCACCCTTTGGCACAGCCGAGATCGTTGCATAAATCTTTCTGATCTCTATATGACTCTCAGTGATGCGGTAGATGCGTGGGCTCGTACACTCTTACTGCCGTACCCTGCTTCATATTGCCTTGCCTTGCATGTGGTGGGGGAGTTGCATATTTCCCGGGTGCTGATCCTCAGGGGGCCACCGTGCCGGTTCTGACCGTGCATCGGTGAGAAGCCGCCGCCGGTTAATTCCGAGTGGTCGGGCTCGACCCCCGGGTGGCGGCACTCATCCACTCGAGCTCATCGCTCGTGGTGGGTGAGCGCTCACCGGTTCTAGGTTCGCTCGCTCCCCCTCCTCTCACTTGTCTTGGTGAAGTGTGGAAAGTTTTCTAAGGCAAAGCTTACCGCGTCCATGGCGCCTCTCATGCGTTGCCGTCACCCGCCTCACGTATCACGGGCTAGTCAAGTATCACACTAGCAACTATACATCTTTGCAGCATCACCCCTCCGCCGTGCACGCCTCCGTACGCACGACGGAGGCTTAGGCCACATCCGGTGCACCTCAACGCTGTGTGTATCCTCGGCCTGGTGTGCTTATCTCACGTGCATCTTCATTCCTCAGCAGTCGTCACAGCAACAGCTCCAACTCTGCAGCCCGGCTTGACTCCAGCACACTCTCAATTACCTCGGGCTGTCCTGAGGCAGCCCAGCATTCAGAACGCTGGCGTCTCCGCCTGAGATCGAGCCCGCCCCTCCGTCATCCACGGCAGCATGGGACCGTGCATGCACTGACAAGGAGCTCGCGTACTACAAGGAGTGGGCGGAGAGAGAACTGTGGTCGAGGGTGCGTCGCAGTAGTCTGGGGTATCAACCCGGTGAAGACTATGATCCCGTTGATCACTACGCGTGGGCGGACGCAAAGGACTACGCGACTCATTGCCAATCGGCCGACGACGATTCTCCAACGTCGATGAATCAACCGGCAACAGCACCACAACGGGAACACCGACCTCGTCACTCTCTGGTAACCCCGCCCATTGCTCATAGGACAAGCCAGCAAGACCGCCGTGCTGTTCCCCGTGGTGCAGCTCCACCTTCTGCAGCAGCAGCATCAGAGGCCTCCGCTCTGCGTTGCGTCGCATCTCCAGCCGCAACAGCTGCAGAGTCCTCGCCCATCTCGTCCCCTGATATTCTTGCAGCTCTGCAGGCTACCCTTGCATCCAGTGCTGCCGTTGCCACTACCTTTACAGCCACTGCACGTGCCGCACGAGCACCAGCCAGCACTGCTGCTGGTCGAGCCATCGACACGTACAATGCAGCGGTTGACCAGGGACCTTTGGCAGCAGCTGATGTCAACGTAGCTACTCAGATTGCTGCAGCAGCAAATGCAATTGCATCCACCGCAGCCGCAGCAGCCACAGCACTCTCCAGTGCAGTTGACTCCGCCAACGCCTCCACCACACAGGCAGCCTCTCTACCCTCCTCATCACCGTCAGTCACTCAGCACATACAACTGTTGGTCTTGACCGCTACAGTCATCTCCACTCTGTCAGGTGCAGCCCTGACAGGCGTAGCCTGCTTCGTTGTCACCGAATCATCTTTTGTCGCAGTCGTCGCCTCCTCAGTTACTGCGGCACTGCCACCACTGTTCTCTCTGCACCGCCGTGCGTGGTGAGCTTGGCTTCTCTTGTGCTCTCGCTCTCTCTGCCTTTCCTGTATCGGCGTGTTCGTGCGTTCAGGTTGTTGCCTTGCAGCGCACCTCCAACACCGATATCTTACATTCCCATGTCCACTGGGGCAAGGGAAACTCTGCCGAAATTTTCCTCGACAGAGTCACGCCACTGGCACAATGCCAGTTGACGATGACCAATACGCAGCACTGCAAGCTGAGCTTCAACGTGAGCGCACTGCGCTGCAGGCAGCTCTTAGTTCTCAGCGCGCTGCTGAGGAAAAATTGCGGGCTGAGCAGGCTGACCAAGAGACATTTGCCAATCACATTGCTGACTTGGTTTTGAATCGTCTGCAGCCCACATTGTGCAGCACTCAGTCCGCTAGCATTGCTGCAGCATTCTCCACCTCTCCCGCTTCCGCTTCCACTGCCGCTGGCCCATCTTCCTCTGATCCACTTGCAGTCGCCGCAGCCGCTGGCGCTGCTGCGGCCAAAGCCCTTGCTCCATCAGTGCAACGCAAGCCTGACTTTGATTCCACTCCACCCCATTTCACCTCCAATCTTACTTTTCACTCTTGGGAAGTTCGTTTCAGTGCCTGGACGCAAGGGGAACAGCTCTGGGAATACTACCATACACCAAATCCCTCAGCTGTTCCACCTTTTGTGCCAGTCGATTCTGAGTCGGCACGAGCGGTCCATGCCCTCATTCGTGCCGGACCAGACGATCTCACTGATGAGATTGGATCCTACAATGCTTACACTGCACGCCGCACCCCCGCTGACCCGGTTGGGGCTTATGCCCTGATCAAGCGGCGCACGACAGTCACTGGACATGCAGCACAGAGCGTCCTCACTGTCCAGTTCAACACGCTCTCCATGCGTGCTGACGAGACTGCCGACGCCTATTGGGCTCGCAGTCTGCGACTGCTGCGTGACCTCGGCAAGGCCGCCCCAGGCCAACTCCCTGCTATTCTCTCCATCGTCAACGGCCTCATCCCGGAGCTCAGCGACATCTTTCGCGAAGTGAAAGCCACAGAGCTGGAGCGTCTGGCGGCGATTCCTGTTCCCGCCGACGCACCCCCTGGAATTGGGGCCTTATGGGAGTTCACCTCCCAACGTCTTAGCGACTGGTGGAGCTCCCTGCAGAACAAACGCATTCACCGCATAGCCGTTGCAGCAGCAGCCACCGCACTACCTTCCTCCTCCACCTCCTCAGCCTCTAGTTTGTCCTCCATCTCCACCTCTGTTACTACAGCCACATCTCTTGCTTCCCAAGGGGGCGGGCGTGGTGGCGGGGGTGGCAAAGGTAAAGGCCGAGGGGGTGGCACTGGCGGTGGCGGGCAGGGGAAGGGTGGCAAGGGTCGCGGTTCTGATAGTGCCGCATCCCCCTCCTCCTCCTCCAGCACCGTCACTTGCTAGAACTGCAGCGCCGCTGGTCATGCGGCGCCCAAGTGCCCTGCACCACCAGATGATGCACGCCTGGCCTCCGCCATGCGTGCTCACTGGGCACGCTCTTCAGGGTTTGGTGGCGGCTCTGCCCGCTCCTCCACCTCCGTCGGGTCTAGTCGTGGCTCTGCACACGCTTCTTTCCCATTGACTACAGCTACTGCCTACAGCACTGCCCTCTCTTCACCTCCTCCATCCGCACCCTGGGGTTGGCCCTCGGGGTTTGGGGGCCCGGTCTACTTCGGGCCTCCCTCTGGCTTCTACTCACCTCCAACGTGGGCTTCCTCCACCCCTGGTCCCCAGCTACTCTCCTCACACAGCACCGGACCACCTGAGGACGACCTCCAGCTGGACTCTGCGCTCTCTCACGCCGTCTACCAGCATCACCTCCGTGATCAGGGAGGTGAGAGTGTACGTTTGGTTGAGGAGGGCCTTGCGTGTGCTGTTGACTCGTCTCTTCGTGGACCCCCCCCGGTCATGTTCAGGGATGTCCCCCAATTGACGTCCCGTGGATTGAGGAGTGGCAGTCGTACAGTCTCCCTCGTTGTCTTGCCGCTTGTGGTCAACACCTCTTTCCTCGTTCTGCCATTGCCGCTGTGAGTCGTGACCCTGGGTCTGTACGTGTGATGGGTGGCTTCTGGATTCTTGATTCAGGGGCCACCCACCACATGACTTCCTGTCGTTCATCGTTTGTGTCGCTGGGTCCTGTTGGCTCTGTTCGCTTTGTACGCACTGGCTCTGGCCACCTTCTCCCCATCCAGGGTGTCGGTGTCGTCCGTTTTGTTGGCCCTAGGGGGGAGCTCTTCCTTCCTAACGTTCTCTATGTGCCCGCTCTTGAGCTCAGTCTGCTGTCTGTTACGACACTCGACGACCAGGGCATGGACTTCTCATCCAGTCGGGGTATTGCCTCTGTTATGCATCGCACTACTGGTCGTGTCTTAATACGTGGCACTCGTTGTGACCGCTTGTTCCGCGTGCCCTCGTTTGCACCCCATCCCTCCACGACTGCTCTTGTTCATGTGGCTCGTTCCATCACTCCTGCACATGCGCAGTTGCTTCATCGTCGTCTCTGTCACATTCACACTGCCGCCATTGACAGTCTGCTTCGGGACATGCCTGCTCATGGCCTTGATGCCGACACGTTCTCTGCACCCTGCCCCACTGACTGTCTCGACTGTGCTCAAGGCAAAATGCACCGCTCCCCATTCTCCACGTCTGAGTCTCGCACGTCTCACCCACTTGATCTCCTGCACGCTGACGTCATGGGCCCTCTTGCCCATGACGCCCTTGGGGGTGTCGGTCGTTATGTCCTCTGTCTCACAGATGATTTTTCTCGCATGCGCTGGGTTTTTGCCCTTTGGCAAAAGAGTGACTTCTGTCCCACACTTGAGTCATGGCTACCACAAGCTGAACTGGCCTGTGGTCGCCGACTCAAAGTCTTTCACTGTGACCGTGGGGGCGAGTTCATGGATCCCACCGCTCGCTTTCTCACTTCTCAAGGGGTGTGTATGGAGCCCTCCGCCCCCTACACACCCCAGCAGAATGGTGTCTCTGAACGCTGGAACTGCACCCTCGCTGATGGAGTTCGTACTCTCCTCAGCGAGTCCTCCCTCTCTCCCGTCTTCTCCTTCGAGGCCATGTGCTACATGACCTGGGTGTGGAACCGTGTCCCACACGGTCCCCTTCCTCGTCACGTCACTCCCTTTGAGCGCTGGTACGGTCGCCGTGCTGACCTCCGTCTGGCTCGTGTCTGGGGCTGTGTGGCTGCTGTCTGGTTGCC
>SZWC01008025.1:83917-105809 GCA_023375785.1 Penium margaritaceum
CTTCACCAATGAAGAGGGTACCACTGGATGCCGACCACTGTTCAACACGAACGGTGTGAACTGTGTGGACTCGTTCACCGAGTTGTTCACCGCAAACTCTGCCGGTGCTAGGAATTTGTCCCAATCATGCATGGCAGGGTCCACGTACATGCGGATCATCTGCTCCAGAGTGCGATTCATGCGCTCTGTTTGTCCATCTGTTTGAGGGTGAAACGCTGTCGACATTTGCGACTCACTGCCGAAGTACTCGTGCATCTTTTGCCAGAACGTACTAGAAAATTTTTGATCTCGATCGGAGATAACGCGCAACGGGAAGCCGTGGTACTTTACGACACCCTCAAAGAAGAGACGAGCGGTCTCCTCTGCGTTGACGTCAGTGGTTGTAGGAATGAAATGTGTCAACTTCGTCAAAAGATCCACAACCACTAGTATTGCATCGTGGCCACGGGCCGTGTCCGGAAGACCAGTAATGATGTCCATGCTGACGCACTCCCATGGAGTCCCAGGAATGGGAAGCTGCTGTAGGAGTCCAGCAGGCTTCTTGTTACTAGCCTTATTCCGAAGACATGGGTCGCATGTCATGCAATACTTATGGACATCGACACTCCATCCTGGCCACCAATAGTGGTCCGAGAGTGCCTGTCCGGTCTTCCGGGGTCCCACGTGACCTGCGACCGGCGGGTCGTGGAACTGGGAGATAACCTTTGCTCGAAGGTCTCCCGAGTTTGGCACAACAGCTTGTTCTCCGTGCCAGAAGATTCCTGCGGCCTCCACCAAGCCATACTTGTCCAGATTTCGAGAGTCTTGAAACCAAGAATCCACACAGTATCCCATCCGGATCCTGTTTACAAAACCGTTGTAATGGATAATCTCTCGTGGTGGTTGACGCAGAGGTGCAGGGGGATCTGGTGGTGGTACGGTTGCTGTTGCAATGGCCATAAAACACCCACTGACCTCGGTGGTTGCTTTTATTTCCACAGGCTGTCGGCTTAGTGGATCGGCCACATTGATGCGTCCTGGCCGATATTCCCATGTGAACAAGAATCGACTCAGGTATTCGCTCCAACGCGCCTGTCGTCTTGAGAGGTTCGGTTGCGTTTGGAAAAACACAAATGGATTATGGTCGGTCACGACCGTCACACCCCCTTCAGCACCCTCCAGATAGCAACGCCACATTTTGAAAGCGTGCACTACCGCAAGGAGCTCTTGATCCCCGGTCGTGTACCGCGTTTCCGCGGGTATGAGCTTTCAGCTCTCATACGCAACTGGGTGACCGTTCTGCATGAGGACGGCTCCAAGTCCTACTACCGACGCATCACATCGAACCTCCCACGGTTGCGATGGATCCGGAAGAGCTAGAACGGGCGCCGTGGAGAGAAGCTCTTTGACTTTGAGAAAAGCGTTCTCGCAATCAGATGTCCATTCCCAATGCACGTCTTTTCGCGTGAGCCTGGTTAGCGGTGCTACCAGGGTCGAATACCCTTGCATAAACCGTCAAAAGTAGTTTGCAAGGCCGAGGAAAGACCGAATCTGCCCAACATTTTCGGGGCGTGGCCAGTCCATAATGGCTTGGACTTTTCATGGGTCGACACGGATGCCGTCTTTGCCGACGATGTGTCCAAGGTACTCGAGCTCATCTTGTGCAAACTTGCACTTGCTCACTTTCGCATAGAACTTCTGTTCCCGAAGGATTGTGAGAACTTCGCGCAGATGTTCTATGTGCTCTTCCATTGTTTTGGAGAAAACCAGGATATCATCCAGGTAAACCAAGACAAACTGTCCGAGTTGCTTGGCGAACGTTCGGTTCATTTCTCCTTGGAAGGTTGCCGGGGCATTTGTAAGCACGAAGCATAACACTCGGAACTGATAGTGTCCAATGTGCATTCGAAACGCGGTTTTGGGCACATCATCTTCCGTGATGCGGATTTGATGGTACCCTTGAGACAAATCCAAGGACGAAAATGCTTTTGCGCCTTGGAGTTGGTAAAAAAGGTCCTCAGTTCGCGGTAAGGGGAATCGATTTTTCACCGTCAGCTTGTTCAACGCTCGGTAATCTACGCACATGCGTAAACCACCATCCTTTTTGTTCACAAAAAGGATCGGCGCACCGTACGTCGAGCTACTTGGCTCGATCCATTGGCGGCTTTGCAAGCAGCCATGTTCTCGTTTATTGAGCCACCCGGGAAGTCCACCGCAACCTTCTGCTTCTTTGGGGTAGTACGTGGGGTGGGGTCCGTGATGCGGGCGGAGGCAGCCTTCGCCATGGCGTTGGCTGCATTTGCCTCATCGTCAGACCCGACGGGCAGACCCTTGGTCGAGTGCACACGCCCGCCTACACAGGACATCCTGAGGGGACCCTCAGCTTCATGGCGTGGGGCCTCGTGGATTGCAGGGGGCGGTGCATCGTCATTATCGGCGGTGGGTGTCTGGCGCGTCAAGCACGGATCATCTGTCAAGTCATCGTCGCTGTCGTCTGGTGGGAACCAGGATGATGTGAGAGCTCCGCTACCTCTCTGGTGCGTGATCCCCGCCATCGGGAGACATCATGGACACCTTGTTCATAAAAAATGGTTCTACATAACTATGATACCCACGGTCGTCTTGCATGAATCGTCAACGAGGCCGCCATGGGCACGAGGAACATAATCGACGTTTTGATACACCACAATGCACTACAAGGCGAGAACCCCCCACGAGCCAGAACTCTCGACGTGGACTAGAAAACATTTTCTAGCATTACGTATGACTACATCAGTGGGAAGCACGTAGTAGCCGTGCATGATGGGATGTACATAGCGACTCGGGAAACCATCAGAATGTGAAACCTGACAGGCTGTCAAAGTCAGGTACGAATGCGCTGAAACACAGTGACGCATTTCAGGGGAACCAATGTGCAATTTATTTAACTTTGAGGATACTTTGATCAACGGACTGAGATGACGCAATCAGCATTATGATGTGTTGCGCGTTTGTACGAGCCGAAGAGTTGTATTATCGTATGCAAGACCACAGTGATGAAGGCATCGGAGACCTAACGAACCACGTCAAATTGTTTCCATGTTACGTGTACGACCGCCGACGACAGTCGTTTCCCTGTGTTTGCTGAAATGTATGTCAAATGAGTGAAAACCATGAAACGTACGTCAAGCGTGCCCATGACTGACACTACCCGGGGGCACAGATGTCATACCGTTTTCAAGTATGGGCACCGATGTCATTTCGATTCCGACTATGGACACCGCATGCGTGTCGGTTTTCACTTTGGACACCGCCGTCGGTTCGCTTTCGCATGCAAATCTATCGACCAAAACGATGGACATATAACATCTCTGTCCTTTGATGTTCCAAACTCGCCAAAAAAACACAGGCATGCACAATTGTGCGTACAACAAGACCAGAACGGGACGTTTTGAATTTACCCAGTCATTTATTGAAATACCCCTAATAGCCAGTAGCTAAAGAAATAGCCAACATTCCTCTAGATAACCAAATGGAAAATTCCCTTGCAAATGACTTTTCGAGTTATCCTGTCACTACGGTACTTCACTACAGAAGAACACATCACGTCTGTAGCTATCGTGATGTAGCTTCTACTCTACTCATCCTCATTTTCAATTAGAATCGAACACAACACCCATTCTCACTTGGGACTAAGCTGTATTGAGTGGTTCAGAGGTGTAATACATGCTTTGCAACCATTCCAGACTTCATGAGAATACAAAATAACTGGATACACAGCAATAGAAAGCTTTGTGCTCACCCAAAAATGATCAATATGCTACAAAGCAAGTATTCTGCATGCACCTGTTCATACTGATACTAGAGCACTCAGTTACTAATGCATCGATTGCCGTATGACTGTCTCCACACATGCATCTACGGAAGAGAATAAATGTGAGGGAATGAGATAATCCCCTTAGCAACACACTATGTGAGAGAGCACACTGTGAGGGACACAATGTGAGAGACGGCGCTTCAAGCGGCTGAGAGACGGCAAAGACATGCTTGAAAAGATGGTGAGAAAAAGAGCGAGAGAGGAGGATATCCCTCCTCACCTAGGCAACAACAGAGAGCCAGGTCCTAGGTGCAGTGCGGATTGCTGATTGTCAGAATGACAAACCGAAAGAAGTAGCGGAAGCAGTAAGAGCAACCCTACGCAATTAAACTGAGGAAAGAAAAAAGCAACATTGCTGATAGAATTTCTCAGGGAGCTGGCCACCGAGAAGTGCCTGTGAGCACGTGGAGCTGTGCAAGGTGGAGCTGAGTGTGCAAGCGTAGTTGTGGACCACCATGGTGTGCTTGCGAGTGAGTGGTGTCAAGTCCACAGGTCACCAAGACTGACACAACAACACTCACCCATGACCCGACGACGCCAAACGCCACAAGGAGATACGGGGCACAAACACGAGGTGACAAGGACACACTGCACAAGAAAGGAGAAGCAGAAGGACAAGGACAGGCAGACACACATCAACCAGTGTCAACGCGCGAAGACTGAAGACCAACAGCATGCACAGCCTCCTTGAACTTGCCGCCGCTGAGCGCCTTTGTGAGAAAGGCAGCACGCTGGTGCCGTATGCCTATGCCAAGTAGGCGAAAATTGCCACAAGCAATGCGCCTGCGCACAAAATGATGCTCCATGTTGATGTGCTTGGTGCGGGTGTGATGCATGCCATCATGCTCAGCGATGCAGCGTGTACTCTTGTTGTCACACGCAGTGTGATGTAATGAACGGGCTGGCAAAGCTACTGCATGAGACGACACAACCAGATGCTTTCACAGACCCCGGCACCCAAGACAACATACTCTGCCTTAGCCAAGCTCTGTACCACACAAACCTGTTTCCTGCTCTTCCAAGAAATGGCTGTGCCCCCAACAAGGAAGATGTACCTTGAACGACTACGAGCATCACAATCCTGTGCCCAATCGCTATCCGTGTACCCCTCAACCACGACAGAGGGTTGTGCACGAAAGCACAAGCCCAGGTGAGGAGTGGACACGACGTAGTGGACAACGCGCAGCACAGCCTTAAGGTGAAGACGACGTGGGGACTACGATAATTGCGACAAGAAGTTCACGGCAAACGCTACGTCTACACGAGTGGTGGTGCCGAGGAACATCAAGGAACGAATGACCGAGAGGTAAACCGTGGTATCAACTGGCTCCCCCAAACGAGTTAGGTCCACTGTTTTTAGGAGCCTCTGTCTAGCAGGCGTCATGGGTGTGGAAGCATGTGGAACAACAGCCAATAACTCAGTAAACCGATCCCCTAGGGTCCGAATGTACCCGGATTGATGTACGTGCAGCATGCCCCACTGACGGTCACGCTCAATCTCCATGCCCAAGAACACACGGGCAGGGCCAAGATCCTTCATCTTGTATGCAGACTGGAGAAGTGCCTTCACAGCTTGGAAAATGCTAGGATCTCGAGAGGCGATTAGAAGATCGTCAACATAGACCAAGATGGCGACAAAGGGTGCCGCCGGATTGCTCACGAAGAGCGCCAGATCGACCGGACTGTGACGATAACCACCACGCTCAAGCGTGGCGGAGATCTTGAGGTTCCAGCAACGAGGCGACTGCTTAAGCCCATACAAGGACTTGCGGAGGCACCAGACACGGTCAGTGCCATCCTCGAAGCCAGGGGGCTGCACCAAGCAGATCTCCTCGTCGAGACGACCGTGCAGGAAGGCGTTGTTAACATCCATCTGGTGTAACTCCCAGTCATGTTGGGTCACCTGGCTCAAGAGTGCCTTGGCAGTGGTGTACTTGCCCACAGGGGAAAAAGTAGTGTCAAAGTCCACGCCCGGCACTTGGGAGAATCCCTTAGCGGTAAGGCGAGCCTTGTATCGCTTGACTGAGCCATCCGGCTTCAGTTTGTGGCGGTACACCCAACGGACGGTAATGACCTTGGGACCAGGTGGCACCTAGACGCTTTCATGAACACCGTGTGCACAGATAGCATCAAGCTCCTCGTGAATAGATTACTCCCAAAGAGCGGCATTTGGAGCAGAGCGGGCCTGGCGCATGGTATCGGGCTCAAGTGGGAGGGCACTGGAGCTCTGCACAGCAAGCGCGGTGGCCACCGAAGTGCTCCTCACAGGTAGACTGGACTCTGCAACAGTGACAGCCCTGTAGAACTCCTCAACAATCATGGAGTATCCCAGGGCCATATTGGGCTGGATTACACTGGCAGGCAGGCCAAGAGCGTCTAGACCAGTGTGAACAGCTGGCTTGGTGGGATCTGGCCGGACAGCAGGACTGATGGATTGTGATGTAACAACAGGGCGAGGAGGAACAGGGGCCGTGAAAGAGGACGATGGCAGTGGTGGAAGTCGACCACCAGGGGCTTGACTGAATGGAGAGGGAGCCGACAAGGGCAAGGGTGCAACAGTGTCCTGCACGGAAGGAATCTGCATGGGCGTAGGCTATGGTGCACCAACAACCGGAGAGGAGCCAGGCAAGAGTGCAGGAGATGTTGTAAAGGGTGTCGTTGACACTGATGCCGGTGAGGATGCTGCAGGTGCAGGTGATGCCGTAGAGGGTGCCATAGGCAAGGACGTAGGCGATGCTGCAAAAGGTTCTAGAGGCAAGGACACGGGTGATGATGCAGAGGATGTTGCAGGTGATGATACAAGCAAGGACAAAGATGCAGGCATGGGCGCTGATTTGGATGTGGATGGAGTGGGGACAGACGCAGATGGGGATTGAGAAGAATTGGGAAGGCATGCACCATCAAAGGGTAAGACAGAGGGGCCAACCCCCCAGCACGAGGGAAGGGTGCACGCAAGGAACCATGACGCACAAGATCGCGGGAGAACAGCGTTTTGAAGAAGAGAGCATCATGAGACTCGACAACGCGAAGGCGCTCAGGGTCCGAAAAGCGACAGGATTTGGACAAGGGAGACACGCCCAAGAAGGGAAAAAGACGACCACAAACGGACAGCTTGCTGTCGCGCTGATCGTCAAGGATCCAGACATAGGCCATGCTGCCCCATACACGAGCAAGGCGCAAGTTTGTACGAAGACCATACCAGCGCTCGAACGTCGTGACATGACGGGGCAATGGACCATGAGGAACGCGGTTCCACACCCACGTCATGTAGTACATGGCCTCAAAGTAAGCCTGCACACGGTTCCTATCCGCGGACAATCAGAAGGATCCGGATCCATGCAACGGGTCCTGCACCTAGATCCGGAACCGGGGTAACGGATCCTTGGATTCACGGATCCTTGTATTCACGGATCCTAGATCCGGATCTTGGGAGTCGTGTACAATGGATCCTTACATTCACGGATCCTGGATCTGGATCTTGGGAGTCATGTACAATGTGTTGTGCTTCTAAACAGCGTGGCAGTGCAACGACAATGTCCATCGACGGCTGCCTTTGCGCAAACCATATCCAGCCATCCATGGTGCTGATGATATTATTGGGCTACAGGTGGTTGGTCAGTCGACACATAAGAAGACATGAGACCAATCAACTGTCAAGTCGCCATCTCCAGGCTGCCAACTTGACAGGTTTCACGCGGTTGACAAGCATGATGCATGTGCCAGCCACGCAGACGTGTCGCGAAATAGTTTGCCGGTCCAAAATATGTTGCGCATGTTCAACTGTTCGATTTCAAATGTGCAAATGAGTGTGCTACGTGGATGACTTGAGCCGGACGTCTAGTCAGGTTTTTTTTACCCCAACCCCCCTCCCTCTGACATAGGATCCGGGTCAAGATCCGCAGATACAAGCCGAATCCACAATCCTGGATCCGGAACCGCGAATCCGGATCTGGATCCGGATTCACGGGTAGGGTACCGCGGAGCCCAGGATCCATGTGCAGCCTTACCTCAAAGGCAAACAGTGGAGAGAGAGAAGTGTGCGAACACCTTTGGCCAGAGTACGGTTCCATCGTTCAAAATACCATTCTGTTGTGGCATTTACGGAGCAGAGGACTCAAGACGCACTCCTTGAGACTGAAGGAAACGAGCAGTGGGACCCAGGAACTCCCCACCACGGTTAGAGCGAAACACGGTCAGCTTGTGCTGACAAGCACGTTCAGCCTGGACAAGCCTGGACTCAATGATGTGTCCGACATCGCTCTTCTGGCACAAGCCAAAGACCCAACAAAAACGAGAAAAGTCATCAGTCAGACAGAGGATGTAACGACCAAGGCCACCAGAATACTCATCAGGAAAGGGACCCATGATTTCCGCATGAACAAGTACAAGGGGGCGAAGTGTGCAAGAGTCAGATACAGGGAAAGGCGGGCGATGCATTTTGCCCTGCGCGTAGTCGAGGCAGTCGGCAGTGCAAGGAGCCGAAAATGTGCCAGGGTCAAGACTAACAGCTTGTTGATGACAAAGTAGACTGGTGAATGGCGGCATTGTGCACATGGCAGAGGCGGTGATGCAAAAGACATGTGTGCTCGGGTGAGAGCGACAGAGCAACATGCACATGAGCGGCAGCGGCAGCAGAAGGACCGGGCGCGAACAGAGGTACGCGGTACAACTGATCACAGCGAAGACCGCAAAGCACAATGTGGCCGGAGGGCTGCAGCATGACAGTGCCCGCACCACGAGAGGCGACAAAATCCACACCCTAATCATCGAGAGTGGGGACAGACAATAGACTGACTTCAGGAGCAGGCATAAACAGGACATCGGAAAAGAAAGGTTCACCTGCAGGGCCAACAAAATGCACGACACCGACACCATGGACAGGAAGCAGCTGGCCAGAACCACTGCGCACGCGACGAACGTTCCCGACAGGTCCTATCAACACAAAGGCGCTGCGTGATGAGGTCATGTGATGAGCAGCACCCGAATCAAGGATCCAGAAGCCGGGGGACACACATGCGGGAGCAGAAACATTACAGGCAGCAACAGTGCCGACAAAAGCTCCAGAGGACGGCGCACGACACAGAGCAGCAGCCAAGAGACACGGACGTGCAAGAGATTGCCAGTCCTCAATCCATGCATCATCCACACCAGGAGCACTCGACGACCCACCCCGTAGAGACCAATCTGACTCACACGGGTGACCAGTGAACTCAACCGCCAAACTCACACCCTCGACAGGCACGGGGTGGTGCGACTGTGAGAAACCGGTCGCGGACAAAGACGCCGTGCGCGGGTTTTGCACGGAGGTCAAAAGCGGACGCTGCGCGAGGCCACAACGTGATGGACGGGAGGTCGGGGATCTAGAGCAGAGGGCTCGCACGCGGGGCAAAGGGGGAGCCGGTGGCTGGCGGCGAGGGCACAGGAACGATAGGAGAAGGAAAGAATGGAAAGGCACGCCGGGTCGTTGAGGACAGCAACGAGGGCGTGGTGGAAGATGCTGATGGTGGTCCGGAAAAGGATGGGGCCCTATGGGGTGGGGTCCATGCCGGTCCAGGGGAAGGTAGCACAGGAGTGGCGAAGCCGCCCAACCGTGAGAGGAATGCAGCACCAACATGGGGTGTAGGAGAAAACAGAGGCACGGGGACAAAACCACACGTGCCCGGGTCTCGACCGAAAGAAAAGAATGGAATAAAAAGAAAAAGAAAAAGGAATTGTGAGTGAATGGGAACTAGAGACAAGAGAGTGAGAGGTCTCCCAAGGCACCGGAACAAGACTCCGTGTGCCTGGGTCTTGACCAAAGGAGGATAAAGGGAGAAATGTATGGGAAGAAGGTGCAAAGAAGAAAGGTGCCCGGATGCAAAAGAAAGAATGCCACGGGCCCGAACCGCAAGGCCGAACGGGCCGTAGTGTCCCCAAGTACCGGAACAAAACCCTAAGAGGGGTACATTGATCAAGAGTGTGCAACAGGGATGCAGGAGGAGTGCAAGAAAAGAGCAAAAAGAAGAAAAAAGACTTAAAGGGGGCAAATGTGCATATATCACCCCCCCCGGGTTCGACACCCGGATGAGTCTTGGACGTGGGGCAGGGCCAGAGTTCGCCAAGAGCTGGGCTGGCCGAGGTGGTTGGTGTTGGGCTGCAAACAGCCGAGGTGCGGGCTTGCAGCGACAAAGGGCAGCAGCAAGCCTGCCTCGCAAGAAGCTGCGAGACAGCTTCCCACGAGGCAGCAAGGTCGCGGCTTGCTGCGCGCCTGCTGCGGTTGGCGAGCAGAGGCTGGCGGCGTGCGGCAGCTGTTAGCAGGAGGAGCAAGAGCGAGTGGAGAAAAGAAGGGAGCACGTACAACACACAAAAATGGAAACAGCAAGATGCAAAATGCGAAATCGCGAAGGCGAGAGTGTGCAAACGACAACACATTGCAACAGCAATGCAGTTGCGTACGGCTGCTGCTGCGGCGGAAGAAGCACGAGGAGGTGGCGCTACGACAGAGGAAGCACCTAAAGGTGTGGCGGTAGCGCTCCTGGGGGTGAGAGCACACTACAAAGTGCGGCCTCACCCGCGCGTAGCTGCGGAGAGAGATGCACCACAGATGGTGCAGCAGCTGGAAGGCAAAAGCCTGGGCGCACTAGGAAGCGCACGGACGGTGAGGTGTAGAAGCATCTTCATGTGCAGGGACGGTGGCTGAGAATGCCACGGCGGCGGCAAAAGCTGCTTCTACCTCTGTGGTCTGAGACACCGCAAGTGTGGTGCAGAAGACCACAATGAAACGCAGCAGTGGCGTAGAACGCCACGGCTGCTGCACCTGGCGTTGTTGCTGTGAAGTTTAACGACACCACAACAACACTGCGCACAAAGGACGTCGCCGCCAAGGCGGCAGTCACGATGAGGACAACGGCCGGCAGATTTCAGCAGCACTCCACCTCCGGCTCTGCCAGAGGACTGCGTGACGTGAGCCTTGAGCTTAGGAAACCACGTTGCCAGGACCTGTAGGCCCCACCCAACCCAGCCCAGCCCAGCCCAGGAGTCTCTGCTGCTGCTGCTCGGTGTTGTATGGTGGAATGCGGGAAGTAGTCTCTCAATGGCTCTGATACCATGAGGGAATGAGATAACCCCCTTAGCGACACATTGTGTGAGAGAGCACAGTGTGAGGGACACAATGTGACGGACGGCGCTTCAAGCGGCTGAGAGACGGCAGAGATATGCTTGAAAAGATGGTGAGAAAAAGAGCGAGAGAGGAGGATATCCCTTCTCACCTAGGCAACGCGCGTACGCATCTACGCAGGCGGATCAACTAGAATGATGAAAATGGCAACTTATATTCCACTACCTCCCAAACAACAGAGAGCCAGGTCCCGGGTGCAGTGCGGGTTGCTCGATTTTCAGAATGACAAACCGAAAGAAGCAGTGGAAGCAGTAAGAGCAACCCTACCCAATTAAACTGAGGAAAGACAAAAGCAACATTGTTGATAGAAGTTCTCAGGGAGCTGGCCACCAAGAAGTGCCTGTGAGCACATGGAGCTGTGCAAGGTGGAGCTGAGTGTGCAAGCGTAGTTTTGGACCACCATGGTGTGCTTGCGAGTGAGTGGCACCAAGACTGAAACAACAACAAAATGGACCATGGCTGCCGTGCAAAGTAAGTGGGTGCTCTGAGGCAAGGACACGATCAAGTCTCTGAGCGGCCTCACATGGTCCATCAACATTGCCAATGCCACTTGGGTAGCATTAGGCTTGTGTCAATGGGCCAACGAGCTCCTCTTTAAAATGACTAAAGTGGAATAGAGTTGTGTAAGCACACCATGGTGGCATGTCCACATAAACTTTAGGATAATGTGGATTTCGCTTGATTGTTGGTTGTGGATTGTTTTGGTTGCTGGTTGCTGGTCGTGCTAGAGGCATGCTGACGGTTTTTCCGTCAGTAGCCATGCACACTCTATACTTGGCGGTCACACCTCGTGCGTGATGCACAAAGTGGACTTGTTCTGCCCCTGTAGACCTATTGGGGGCTTCCGCCCTCATCCGCCGACGCCAGACATTTGTTTAAGGCTCGGCGTTCAAGATTGATCACATCTTGACGATAAGGAAATCTCACACCTTGAAATCTCGAATAGATCTTGCACTTTGCGACGAGATCGAGATTGTCTCAAAACACTTCCAGACGAGATCTAGATTTGGGGCATGACAAAAATTTCGAGACGAGATTGATCTCGTCTCGAACTCGTGAACATGAGGGTGTGACCTAGGGAGGTATGCTACCACGCGTGAATTCTAGGACTTAAGCAACCCACTCAAATGCCAAATTTCAGATAGAAATCGTCGCGTCAAGTTTCGCGAAATGACGATTCTAGCCGATATGGGACCGAGAGATCTAGTGAGTCGCAATGAACCTGTGTGTATGGAATGTTCCTTGTAAAGAGATGAACAATCTTCTGTGTAGAAAATGTTTTGCTATGCAATCCCCATAAGTGATCTACTCTAAACTAGATATCCATAGTGCCCATGTGTATGTATGCATGTACAATGTCATTTTTAGCAAAATTGAATTGTATACAAGAAAGGGCACTTCGACCTTGGAGCCCTGGTTGCTTGCGCGGTTGGATACGGGAACTCGTTTTGAAATCTGACTAACCCTTCGGCCCAGCCAGTCGATCTGACCAACCAGAGGGCCCGGTTGCCCAATCTCAACAACCTCAGGGCCCGTCAGGTATGTCCTGGCAGTGTCAAGCTCGATCACGCAACATCAGAGGCCTGCGTTCGCCTATGAAAGTCAGTGGGTAGCGAACAATCTGGCAAACCAAGTTGAACTTTTTCAATGTAACATGGTTGAAAAAACAAACGTGTCTACAAAATAGGTTCCTATCATGTTGTCCTTTCAAAGCGCAGAGTTTAGGATCTCAATAAATCGTTGGATGCATTTTGGGCGCTTGATGCCTGCAGACAGTCGTCCGACATAGCGAGCCCAGGAACACCCCGGCCATCTCACATCGCGCTGGCAGCTGGCGGGCCCTCTTTTTGACCGCCGTCCGAACACGGGCTCCGGCGCTCATGGATCAGGCTATGCAGGTCCTCGCGTTAGGACAAGGTAAGAACCCGAGCTCTAAGGTCAATTTATCCTACAAGAAAATTGAAGACTGTAAAAATCTCATCATTTAGCTTCGAGATCGAGATGATAATGTGATTTCACCATAGATTACCGTACTGATCTTTACTTTCTTTTTTTTTTTTCTTTTCAAATCCATGATTTAGGAAATCTATAATTTTGAGCACGAGTTTTTTATGAAAATCATTATTTGGGTGGCACCTTGAGATTCGTTGAACGAAAATGGCGGAGCCCTAATTTCGACGAAGACCGGTCTCAAACACCGCCAATGACCGGTGTTGTAGGCCGCGTCTGTCTGGCGCGACTTGCCTGACGCGGGAAGCCGCGTCAGAATGACAGATCTGACACAGAATCGTGGTTTCCGCGTCATGCCCTGCAGAAAGGTCCGGAGTTGCGCTCGCCTCATCATTTTTTTCAGGCTATTTTTGTTCATTCAACGATTTTTTGTTTCCGAGTCAAAAAAGAAGTCATTTAGGTGGTACTTATCAAATTCGATGAAAAAAAATTGTTGATCCAAATACACAGAAAAGATGTTTATAATCGAATATCAAGATCAGTAGAGTATAGCTCGAGATTAAGCTTTTCTCAATCTCAAACTTCGAGATTGGGAATCTCATCCTTAATCTTGAGATGGTCAAGATGAGATTGAGATTCTCGCTCGATCTCGAACGCCATGCCTTACATTCATTGGACATGTTGTCCAGAGTACGCTAACTCTGCATTTCAAAACCGTCCACATGTGCTTTGATGAATCTGTAGACAGACATTGGGCATGCAACCTCTGCCTTCTGCATGACTTGGGCAAACCTGCCTCTCGTCTCCTCTCTGCCTGCCTTTCCATTGTTACTAGCCTCATTCCCGAGCTGTCTAGTTCATATCTGCACGTCCCTCAACTCAAACTGAAACATCTTGCTACTGAATGAGTGCATGCAAACTCACCCCCACGGATTGGCCCGCTCTAGGAGTTCATCGCAGCTCAGCTAACGGATTCGTAGAAGAACCTCCATAAGGAAGTGGCTTTACCAAGCTTCTCTTGCAATCGTTGCCACGTCGTCTGCCCTCTCTTGGTTTTCATGCGTCCCTCACTTTACTCTGTTGTGTCCTCCCGTCTTATGTTTATCGGCGTGCAGATACTTGACGGCGAGACGCGATGCTGATGGAGTGTCGTCTGGTGTGGCCAACGCACACGGAGGCCTACACGCAGTTTGCTGGAGCCTCCTCCCTTGTGCGTGCTTAGCTCCATCGGCAGACCTCGGCAATCGTGCCGCCGGCAGTCCTTGTCGCTGCATATGCTCTCTACATGAGTCCAGTGATGGGTCTCATTGCACTGTTACATTTGCATCGTTGTGTTATGCATAGAGTCCAAGTCTCATGATTTTTGGGCACCGTTGGTACTAAGGACTAGCGTAGATGCTGCCAGGGCTTCGGCGGCCATAACTATTGATTGTTACTTTTCTAGCTCATTCTGACCACACGACTACATTTGCAGCAGCGGTGTTATGGTATGGTCTATTTTTCTGGCAAAACGGCCAACGCCCGGGTTTTAGGCTGTCGGCCCTCTGGCACGGCTCACCAAGAAAACCCTGCCTGCCAGAAAATGGATTTTCTTTTGATTGGCTGAAGTGCTAAGGAAAACGCTCTACACAGTTGGTGGGAGGCTAGTTCTTAGTGGGGTCTCCCATTGTTGTTCATTCTTAGTTCTTCATCATTCATTTCAATTTTTCAACTGTTGTCTGGCGCCAATTCTAGCGCGCGTAGTTCTGAGTCACAAACACCAGAGCTCTTAGAATTAGGCTATAGTGTAGAAGACTGAGGGGGCATCTTAAGCAATGAGTGGTGGCTCCTGCACGCTGCATCAACAATGCTATTGCCCCAATGTACTGCTACAAGAGATTTCCAGCTTGGTATCAGAGCCAGAGCGGAACCGAAGCAGCAAAACATCGACGAACAGGTCAAGTCAACGCCGGCGGTACTCAGAACGTGCCTGTGCAGCGGTTATGCTGCTGGATTTTTTTCGGCAGCGTTGACCCGCCGTGTGGCATCATTAAAACGCTCCTGAAGGGGGGAAAATGCGGTCGAAATGTTTTTGGCTACACTGACCCCATGACGGTGGTAGCGTTGGTGGAAGCGCGGTTGGCACGGAGGACCGGCGCTAGAGTGGCGTCGATGCACGTGGCAACGACACCAAGAGAGAGTGATTGTGCTGCTGTCAGCGTAGAACCAGTAGTAGCAGCACGCAGCAAGCACACGGAGCAAGCAACTAGCAGCAGCACCAGTAGCAAGCAACTGCTACTATAGCAAGCAGCAGTAGCAACAGCAGTATTAGCAGCAGCAGCTGTAGTACCAGCAACAGTAGCAGCAGCAACAGCAGCATGCGGTAGTGGGAGCGAGCATCAAGCAGCAAGTAGCGGTAGCAGTCGGCAGTAGTAGTAGCAACGGGCTGGAGTAGCAGCCAGTAGCAGCAGTAGCGTGTAGTAATAGGGTGTAGCAGCAGTAGCATGCACGAACAGCCAACACCAGCTAGCAGTAGGCTCATTGCTCGCAACAAGCTGGCTACTGCTGCTAGCAGTAGTCGGGAGCAGCCAACAGTGAGCTCACTAATCGCAGCTTGCAACGACCAGTGAGCTCACTGCTCGCAGCTTGCAACGAGCAATGAGCAAGGAAAAATACAAAATACACACACACACACACACACACACACACACACACACACACACACACACACACACACACACACACACACACACACATACACACACAAATCCGGCATCCTCGCAGATGGCCCTGTTGCAGCAGCAGCAACCACCATAGCCGATGGAGCAGCTACAGTAGCACCAACTGCACATAATAGGTGAGCAACTGTGGTGGCATAAGTTGCAACAACAGTAGTAGCAAAAGAAGCAACATTAGCAGTAGCACAAGCCCCAACAGCTACAGCAGCAGCGGCAGCAGCAGTAGCAATACTTGCAATAGCAATAGTAGCAACAAGAGTAGTGGCAGCAGCAACAAGAATAGCAACATCAGCTCTATAACTGACATAACAACGGTTGTACCAACAGTGCGATAGCCATTGCTGACATTATCCAAACTTAGCTGACATCATTACTGACATCAGCAACAAAAAAGAGAAACATCTATAGTAGCAACCCTACAGATAATGTAGCAGCATCTGTTGACGTAAGCCATCCTTGGCTGATGTCACTACTGGAATCAATAGAATACACAAGAAAAAAGGAGGGAAAACAGAGGTCACCGTGGTGGAGAATGGAGAGGATTCCTCCTTCGTCGGAGGGCTCCCCTTCCTACAATAACTGTAACAGTTGCAGCAATAGTAGAAGCAAGCAGCAGCTACTGTTGCTGTAACAACAAGAGCGGTAGTAGCAACAAAAGCAGCTACTGCTAGAGCAACCACAGTAGTAGTAGTTGCAGCACCAGTAGAAGCAGCAGTCGTAGCAGTAGTAGCCACTGTAGTAGCAGAAGTTGTAGCAACATCCGCGATCGTAGGAGCAACTGCTGCTGTAGAAGCACCAATACCCCACAGGCTCTGTCGTTGGTCATGCTGGCTCGACAGATCTGCTTGTCGCTTTGCGCCAATAGCTCGAAATGCTGACACAATAGCTAGCGGAACTGTAGCCGCCGAAACAGTTGTCGTAGCAGCAGCTGTAGGAGTAGCATCAATAGTAGCCGCTACAACCGTAGTAACAGCAACTGCATCAACAAGTACCTTTAGTTGCACCCGGGGATATGAGCCCTATGATATGATATGCCACGTAGTACTTGGTGCAACAACACACCCAGATCCAACGGCAAACGGTGACGTCAGTCCTAGGCCCCGCTCTGGGTGCCGACCGCAGGCCGAAGGACTTCAAAATCCCAACGTCGCCGCTTTAGGCTGGTGAGCAAGTCTGGAACTCGGGGCTAAGCTTCTGAATATGGGCACAGGCTTAGGGCTTGTGGCCCTACTACGTCTTGACCTTCAACTCGACCCTGGCCAGCCAAGTATATGACACCGGTCGCATCGTGCATGCCCTCATCCCTGTTGTCCCTTAAGCTTGACGTCTCACCCTCGAGCCCTTCCTAAGCGACCTCACCAGTGACGCACTCCCTAATCCCACAGTAGTGTGGCATGTAGCTACGCGCCCCCATCGTTTTTCCGGTGACGCCAAGACCAGCGGCCTGATCCAGGAGTTCAACTCCCTCGGCATGGGGGAGACCAATACGGTCACCTCCTATTGACAGCGCATAGAGGACATCCTATACCGCCTCGGAGACGCTTCGCTACCCCCTCTCTCTACGCTCCCAACAATCAAGCACGGTGCCACTGACGTCTTCTCCGTCATCTTCGTCGACTACTCCTCGGAGGTCCTCGCCGCGATGGCTGTCCAGGATACCCTCATGCCTTGGGCATACGAGTTCTTCCTTCGCTCGTTAGGAGTCACACATCCATCGAACAAAGTCCCTCGCCTCTCCTATCATCGCCTTAGTAGCTGTTGCTGACCCAGCAGCAGCACCATCTACCGGCGCCTCCTCAACAGGCAAGAAGAAGCGTAGGGGCAAGAAGGGCAAGGGAAAACATCAGCGGTCTAATGGATCCGGTGGTGACATGCCTCGTTTGCCATAATTGTGGTCAGTCAGAACTTGGGTGGTACATGTGTCCGCTCCCAAATGACGAGGCTTGTGTCATCGCCAGCATATGTCGCCAACGCAAGCATCACATTGCCACCACTGCTATGTCTGTCGCTACTCCTGCTACATCCGCGCCGCTCGGGACGGCTCCACCGTAGTATCTTCTCCAGCTGTCCTTGCCCACTCCTCTGTCACAAGCGGCTTCTTCCTCCTTCCTAGACTTCAGTACCGTCACACCGCAGTCGGTCTTCTCCGTTGAAACCTCCATCTGCGAGTGTCATTTGGAGTAGTTCATTACACTCCAGCTCGGCCTTCCTCGTCCTCCTCCCCAGGGAAGTGCGAGTTATGACAGCAATGGTTCCACTGTCGTATCCTGCATAGAGTCTGTGCTTCGGTTGTTCCCTATACCTTCTTCCACTCCATCCTTTGCCGTGCCCTGCCCACCTACTCCTCTTCGTGATAATGTCGCCTGGATGGATGACTGACAGTCCCAATTTGCACCTCCATCCACCGCGTCCACGTCGCTTGTCCACTGCCATGTGACTATACCCGACCTGGCCACACCGGTCGAGGATTCGTCAGAGACCTTGATCATCAACTCCGGGGCCACGCATCACATGACGACCTCGCGCAAGGCCTTCAGTGTCCTCGGTCCCGGCACCGATGTCTCCGGGATTAGGACGGTCAGAAAAATGCCATGCCATCGACTGACGTGATATGCAAAGGAAGGTGCATGGACGGCCGTGAGGCTTGAGCATGCTACCCTGGTATGGAACATGCAACCACACAATGGCTACGCAGCTCCACACGCGGGCTGGATGGAGATCAGCTTGCCCTCCACACCAGTGCTCATATGGTGTGGACTGACGGGGAATGGGTCCGTGGGAAATCCGGTTCCAGACCTACGTCGTGTAGGTCATGGCCTCGAAGTAGAAGCCATAAGAGAGACCGGACTCAACCCGCATGGTGTAGATGGTTTTGGCCATGGTGCGGTTCCACCGCTCAGAGACGCCATTCTTTGCTGGCGTGGTAAGGCGCCGATGTCTCATGATGGACACCACGGGAGGCAAGGAAGAGTGTGGTCTCCCCAAGAAACTCACCCCCATGGTCAGAACGGAAGCAACAGAGAGGGCGACCACACTCGCGCTCAACACGGACAGGCCAGTCCGAAATGGTGGGAGCAGCATTGCTCTTCTGACAAAGGCAGAAGACCCAGCGACAGCGAGAGTAGTCATTCGCAAGTAACTAGACATAAAGACCATATTCTCCAAGTAACTCTGTCCAGAGGGGACCCATGACAAAAAAGTGAAGCAAGTCAAGCGGTGCGGTCGTACGAGAGGCAGATAAGGGTAAGGTGAAACGGTGCATCTTCCCCTCAGCACAATCAATGCACTCGATGGGACATGACAGAGGGAAGGAGGTTGGATCAAGATACGTGGTTGCCTGCATGCGAAACATGCTGTCGAAAGCGACAGAGTGGACGTGACAGAGGCGGCGATGCAGGAGACGTGTGTGCTACGGAGAGAGTGTGGAAGTAGCAAACACGTGGCCAGTGTCGGCCAACGAGGAGGGGACATAGGTAGAAGTGGACATGCGCGGTATGTGCCACAAGTTGCCAAGGGCAGTGGCATGCAAAATCACATGACCTGACGAACGCAACGACATAATGCCAACACCACGTGAGTGCAGAACGTCCATGCTCATGCGATCAAGGGCGTTGAAAGACAGGAGGTTGAGCTCAAGGCCAGGGACAAAGAGAACATCAGTCACGAAGACATCACCAACAGACCACAAAAACGAACAACGCTGACACCACAAACAGGTAAAGAACACCATGCCATGCCATGCCACCTGGCACTGCATCGTCGATTCCCGAGATGCCCTCTTCTTTGGGGACCTGTTTTCGTGCGATCTCGTTCACTTCGGCGCGTCGATGTTCCTCCCATCGCGTGGGAGAATGGTAAGTCCGTCCTCTGTCCAGCCGCGTCCGGGCCTCCCATTGTCTCCGCCCGCGGGTCCTTTTCTGCTGACTACCCTGTCCTTGTTCGCCAGCCCCTCAGGGCTGGCTGCCCCATCCGTGTCCGCCAGCCCCTCAGGACCGGATGCCCTGTCCGTGTCTGCAAGCCCCTCAAGGTTGGCTGCCCCATCCATGTCTGCCAACCCCTCAAGCCGGCTGCCCCGTCCATGTACGCCAACCTCTAAGGGTGGGCTGCTCCGTCCGTGTCCACTAGCCCCTCAGGACCGGCTGCCCCGACCATGTCGGCCAGCCCCTCAAGGCTGGCTGCCTCGTCCGTGTCCGCCAGTCCCTTAGGACCGGCTGCCGTGTCTGTGTCCGCCAGCCCCTCAGGGCCGGCTGCGTCGTCCGTGTCCGTCAGCTCCTCAAGACTGCCTATCCCATCCATGCTGACACGCTACACACGTGGTCCGGGCGGGAGCCACCGACCCACGCTGAAAATGAGCACTCATGCTGCCTCCTCGCGCCCTCTCGTGCCACGACCCCCTATCATCCCAGGAGGCTCCTTGCCTCGTGGTGGACCCACTCCAACACTCGTGAGTGGGGACCCTGGCACAAAGGCGCTTGGCTTGGCCACATTGTTAGTCGTCACTGAACTGCATCCGGGGTTGGCTTTGGGCTACGCCTTGCCTCATCAAGAGCACCAACATGCCATCGCGGCTACACTCACGTGCTTGCCACATGGAGCACGAGATGCATACGCCCTCACTATTGGCCCCACAGAGCTACCAGTGGACCGAGCCACCCTACGAAAGGCCCGGGCGTCTCCCAAGGTTGCGCACTGGGAGGTTGCATGTGTCGGTGAGCTTGCCACCATTAAAAAACATCAGGTCTATGAGCTTGTCAACCTTCCCTCCGGCCGAAAGGCCATCGGCGCCAAGTGGGTCCTCCAGCAAAAGTGGAAGCCAAACGGGTTTACTGGAAATGTACAAGGCCCGTCTTACGACCAATGGGTTTTGCTTAGGTCCATGGGGTTGACTATGACTAGATCTTTGCCAGGGTTGGTCGTTTCTTGACTAGCCAAGCGTTGATCAGCCTGGTTGCCCAGTACGGGTGGGAGCTGCATCAGATGGATGTCAGCAACGTCTTTCTCCATGGTTCATTAGAAGGCAAGGAGCTCTACATGGTGTAGCCCCCAGGCTTCAACGATGGCTCCGACAAGGTCTGGAAGCTACGAAAGGCCCTTTATGGCTTGAAGCAGTCACCTTACTACTAGAATGAGGAGATCTATTGTACACTTCTCAGCGGCGGCCTCCTTTGCACCACTACCGACCCCGCACTGTTAATCAGCCCGCAAAGCCAAACCTTCATTGTTGTCCTAGTCTATGTCGAGGCTCTGCTCATCGTGTCGCCGGATGTAGCAGCCATCTAGCGGGCCAAGGACCTGCTGCATATTGCCTACCAAATGAAGGACCTAGGGTCAACACGAGTCTTTCTGGGCATGATTGCTCCATGGACATCCTGCACGTCCATCAGGCCGTCTACGTCCAGACCCTGTCCGGGCGCTTCGCTGAGGACATGCCCCTTGTGTCGAGAGCATCATCACCCATGTCACCCAATGGTCAGGCAATGCTCAAGAGCTCTCATCCAGCTGTGGTGTGGGAGCGAGTGGATGTGACCACATACTTACGTGTCATCGGGTCACTGATATTCCTGGCAACGACGTCGCATCCAGACATTGCATTCGCTTTCAACCTCCTGTCACAATTCTTTCAAGAGTGGCCTCACCACCTCTTTGTGGCCATAATTCAAGTACAACGCTATGTTGTCTCGACTCCACGACGAGGTCTCATGTTCTGTCAACAACCGTCTATTGTAGTGGCAGGCTATACTGTTAGTGACTCAGCCGGCAGTCCGGTCGGTAAGCGTTGTACTGGGTGGATCTTTCATGTTGGCGACACGACTGTGCCCTAGCGCAGCGGCAAGCAAGGCTGCATTACAGGCAGCACCACTTAGGCTAAGTATGTGACACTTGGTTTTGACATGTGTGAGAGCGTGTGGCTACGTTGCCTCCTGATTGAGCTACGTCAGTCAGTCCCGTCGATCACCCTGCACTATGACAATGAGAGTGCCATGGCCATTTGCTGAAAATGACGGTGTACATCACACTTGTACAAAGCATATCAAAGTCGAGTATCACTATGTGAGTTTGTTGTTGCATGACGGCAGCATCGGCATTGTGTGGATTGAGACGGCACGACAATTGGCTGACTTCTTGACCAAGGCACTGAAGGGTGACTCGATGAAGAAGGCTGTGATTGCAGTTGGTGTCCGTCCATGAGGTGTTCTCTCTCGCTCTCTCTCTCTCTCTCTCTCTCTCTCTCTT